>QEPC01000599.1:653731-664498 GCA_003113815.1 Sphenodon punctatus
ATGAGCAGGTATGCAAGGCTTTGAATCTCAAGGAGAAAAAGTCTAAAAAGGACTCTACAGACTCCTTGGGGGAGGACTCCGATAGGGCATACATGTCTAGGACACAATCCAGAGACAGGCATAATGCTGGATAGGGCCTTTGAGAGACTCATAAAGGCCGAATTAGAGTACCCTACCAGGATGTTTAAGCTGAACAAAACACAAGAGTCCCTTTACACCCGCCAAAAAGCAAGGTCACTCTGCTGGCCACACTTAAAAGTGGATGCTAACGCTGACTCGCTAGCCAGAAAACTCATCTTCACTACAGGGAGAGAGTGGTTCCCCAGGAACCCTATAGACAAGGGGAATGAGAAATTTTGAGGAAATTCCAGGTGTAATTAAGATGGCCACTCTGACCTCATATTTTTCAAGAGCCCTTATGAAATGGATCAAGCAGGGTAGGGACCCTGACGTCTCTCCTAAGCTGACATGGGTATTTGCCACCAGAATTCAGTTGGCATACTCCTTCATAGCAGATTCGTCTACAGACATTCACTGCTGGGCATCCATGACAGCAGCCTAGAATGTAGCAGCCCACAAGCATTTGTGGCTGAGATCCTGGAAGCGGGAAAATACGGCAAAAAATATTCTGGTTGCTGGCCCCTTCCAAGGCTCAAAGCTGTTTGGAGTTTGTTTGGACAAGGTCCTAGTTGACGCTTCAGGTAACAAAAAACAAACTTTACAGAACTTATTCTCACAAAAGCAGTCCTTTCATCCCTATAATATAGGAGCCTACTCCCAGGGCTAGCACGAGGCGATATCAGAGGTGGCCAGCTATGGGGCAAACAATGCTAGAACAAGCAAAGAGGCACAGGGGCCATTCCTGTCGCAAACAGAAAGGAGCCACAGGGCTCACAAAATCAGATGCATGATTCTGCTCTTTCCCCCAGAGGACCCAACAAACCTGGGGGGCAGGTTGCTTCTTTTTGCAAACACTTGGATGAGAGACACCATAAGATCCAGGTATGGCATAGAACCTCTCCAATTTCCCAGAGACTCTGATTTTGTATCACCGGTTTTCAAAAAGAAAGAAAAACATGCAACATGCTCAAGGAGATGGACAGGCTGAGAGAAATTTGAGTGATAGAGCTATATCCAGATGATGAAAAAGGTACAGACCTCTACTCCCTACTTTTTGTTGGTCCTCAAAAAGTCTGAAGAGCAGAGAATTGTCCTGGATCTCAAGAAATTAAACAGATTTTTCAGCGCAGGAAATTCAGGATGGAGACGCTCAGTCCATCTGCCCGGCCATAACCCAGGATGAATGGTTGACTTCCTTAGATCTGAAGGAAGACTTATCTTCATGTCCCCATTCATCCAAGTCACAGGAGGTGGCTGTGTTTCATCTACGCGAAGCAGCACTGGCACTACAGGACTCCACCTTTTGGCCTGGCCAGTTCACCAAGACAATTCATGAAAGTCCTGGGCTTTCTCGTGGCGAACCTAAGGGAGGAGGGGATTAGGATACATCCCTGTCTGCACAATATCTTGCTCAAATCTAAGTCCAGGGGGAGAGCAGACAAGGATGTGGACAGGACAATTCACTATCTGCAAGGTCATGGGTTTATAGTCAACCTGAAAAAGTCATCTGGCCCCTGCTCAGTAGTTGGAGCATTTGGGAATAATCTTAGATACCCTCAGCCACAAAGTATTAATTACACAGCAGCGTCAGGACAAGATGAGCAACCCGATTTCGCAAGTCATAGTCTTTCACTGGTCAGGTTGAAATCCCTGGCAAGTCTCCATGGCTTGCTGATATCCTGCACGCAATGCCTGCAATGGACCAAATTTCATGTCAGACCCCTTCAGCAACTTCTCCAGCCTTTTCAAGATCAACTGACCAGGTGCCTCAATCCCTGAGTAGAGGTGACTTCTCAAGTAAAACCACTCTTCTATGGTGATTAGAAGGCAATGGTTCGATATGGGATGACATATGGCGGACCCTCCCAAACTCACCACCACAACAGACACCAGTCTTTCCAGATAGGAGGGCACACATGACCCACAAGACGACACCTGATACCTGGTCAGTCCAGGAGCCGGAAGCACAGTATCAACTGACTGAAACTCAGGGATATATACCTGGCACTGGTTGCATTCTCTATGGAAGTTCAGCATGCCCATTTATACACGAACCACCAGGGCAAGTTTTGGTTGCAGTTCCTACATGCTCAAACATAGCAGTTGATGAGCTGGGCGGAGAACAACCTGGCGTCACTCAAGGTTCTGTACATTCAGGGCGCATCAACCGTCCAGGCAGACTGGCTGAACAGGAGGGCCATGGACCTGGGGGAATGATCACTGAGACACCTTTCAACTAATCACATCTGTGTTCAGATGTCCAGTCATGGATCTCTTCACTACAAGAGACAACATGAAAGTGGACAGCTACATGTCACACTTTCAAGAACATCAAGCGGTGGCTCAAGATGCGTTGAACCAGCCTTGACCCAAGGGGCTGCTGTATGCATTGTGTGTCGTCCCCCCCCCCCCCTCCTATTGATCACCTAGACAGTCACAAAGATGCACTGAAAATTAGCACAAATCTTCTTGGTGACTACCTTTTGTCCCAGAAGGCTGTGGTTTGTGGATCTTCAAGAGCTAAAGGTAGAGGCTCCCTCACAACTTCCTCTGTCACCAGACCTACTGTCTCAGGGTCCAGTCCGGTACAAAAACCTGGGGTTACTGAAGTTGATGTCTTGGAAATTGAGCAGATAGCCCTAATGAAGCAGTATTCTTCAGCTATGGTGGACGCTCTTATGCAAGCTCAATGACCATCCACAAGGCACAGTGCACCTGGAGAATCTGAGCCCAGTGGTGCAAGGGGAAAAAAGATCAGGCGACTTAAATCAAAGATCAAAAACATCTTACATTTCTTCCAGGAGAGTCTCAGTAAGGGCTTGAAGCCTAATACACTGTTGAGACGTGACAGCATTAGGTAGCATGCTCTCCTGTGTGCAGGTTTACAAGATTAGCTAGTCATCCTTGTTTGAGGCGTTTTCTTAGGGCAGCTATGCAAATTTCTCCCCCAGTGGTACACCAATTTTCAAACTGTGATCTTACCTTGGCGTTAAATGCCTTATTGAAAATCCCTTTCGAGCCCTTCAAAGAGGTTTCCTTGTTTTCTTTATCTATAAAAGTAGCCTTCCTAGTGGGGATCATGTCTACTAGGAGGGTGTCCGAATTGGGTGTCTTGTCAATGGAGCCAGATTTTTGTGCCTTTAGGGAGAACTCAGTGGTGTTATGGCTGGACCCAGTCTTTTGTCCTAAGGTTAATTCAGTTTTTTGCAGGAGATAGTTCTTCCTTCCTTCTGCCCAAATCCCCTGTACCCTAGAGAAAAAAGTGTGGCATTGATCAGAGAACCCTGAGGGTCTACCTAGGTAGGACAAGATCTTTCTGTCACACTTCCTCATTGTTCGTGTCCTATAATCAATAGGAAGGATATGAAGGCTTCTAAATCTATGATTTCTAGGTGGATTGCTAACTGTATTCAGGAAACGTACAGGGCAGAGAATAAGACTCCGCCACAATCGGTGTCTGCACACTCCTTCAGAGGGGCAGCAACTTCACAGGCCTTTAGAAACCAGGCTCCCTACAAGGAGATTTGTAGGACTGCCACTTCCCTGAATACCTTTACCTGACACTATAAGGTGCAGGTTCTCAATTCTGCCAAAGCAGCTTTGGGTAGAAGGGTGCTGCAAGCAGTAGTGTAAGTCTGGATATGTTCAGCAATCTCTGCTTTGAGGGAAGTCTGATGATAGGATTCTCCCTCCCTGTTTTTCAATGGGTGGCACTGCTTTTGAAACATCCCCATGGTAGTAAAGATCTGGCTGTCCAGGAGGAACCCCTGAGAGAAAGGAAAATTGCATGCTTACCTATGAATTTTCCTTCTGCAGGGGTCCTCCTGGACAGCCAGCTACACACCCTATCTGTACTTTTGTTGGCTTAGCTAGTTGGCTACTGATGGTGGGAGTGTTTTGGTCTTGTTGGACCTCATCTGGAGTTTAATTGGAGTTTGACAGTGTATCTGGTTTATAGTACTTAGATAGCTTGAGACTCACCTGGAGAGCTGGGATCAGATCCCCTCTGCGCGTGCTCCAAAATTGAAGTCTGCCTCCTGCTGGTTGATGTGAGGATCGAACGCCCATGGTAAAGAGCTGGCTATCCAGGAGAACCCCTGCAGAAGGAAAATTCACAGGTAAGCATCCAATTTTCCTATCTCTGCAGCAAATCACAGGTGTTAGAAGAATCTAGTTCTGTGATATTTTTGGCTGACTTGTAGAATACACATTGAGGGCTTTTAATCATCTGGAGAGATATATTCATTAAATTACTTTTGTGTGTAATCTTTTATATGCAGAAATCTTGACAATTGCCAGTGTATTTCATGCTTGGGATTGGAACTCCGCTATATCTCATATCTTTTTGCCACATGATTGTTTTTAGGTAAATTAAGCATAATTTCCCATGGTTATTACAGATAGGAATAAGCACCTGAATATTCCTTTCATGTCAGAGGAAGAGATTCAGGATGTTTTAAGGAACCACATACAAGACTGCCCTGAAGAGCTTATTATAGAACTTGCTGAACATTTAATCAGGTAATTATACTCCTTCATCTTAGCTAATTAGCCGATGTTTTAATAACTCATTCTAAATTACCCCACCCGATTGCTTTGTTGCCTAGCATGAGAGAATGAGTTTTAAGGAAAGTCAAAATTGCAATGTTCATAACCTTTGAGACTCCTTTGTAAAATTACACGTACCTCCTTCTATATCAGAAGACTTTGCTGACATAACATTTTGGGAAATTTTGCCTCTGTTTGGTAGTACTTAATATGTCATCAGCCAGTCACATTTTCTTTGCTGGAGTGATAATTTTAGGGATAGCTATACCAATTCAAATGCATGTCAGCCATCACATCATTTTAGTAGCCACTTGAATAAGGTTTGCAAATAGGATATTTACCCCAGGGTTTTCAGGTTACCTCTTCCTTCTAACGTAGATTTAGGGAAATGTTTTGCAAGTCTTATACGTTCACTGACAGCTAACTGTTTAGTACATCAAAAGGCACTGCACTGAGTACGAGTAAATATACCTTACTCTTACATATTACTATCCTGCCATAATTGAGTTATTTTTACACTTTTATGATATACAGGTGAAATAGCAATTGGATAGTTCTTTCAAAATAAAAATGCATACCTAAATTTCCCCCCTGATTCTCTGTCCACCACTATCTTTTTCTCCCTGTTTAAGATCCCTAACGAAAAACTACCAAGAAGTGGTGCGTTCAGTATTTATGTCTTCAACTTCATCCGGAGCTAGCAGGAAGCAAACCATCAAGGATGTGCAGGAAGAGGTTTCAAACCTGTACAGTAATATCCGGTTATTTGAAAAGGGAATAAAGCATTTTACAGGTACACAAAGTAGTTCCTTTTAAAAATGAAGATGTTTATAAATGAGTATGAAATCAGGAAAAAAAAAAAAAATTAGGAAGGAGATTGAGTTATGAAGGATAAAAAGTTTAATGCACTGACAGATAACCTGTAGTAAGGCTTCTGCCGTTCGAAAGATACAAATGCTAAAAATGGAGGCTAATTAATATAGTATAAAAGACATCACTAAAATATGGTCATGAATCTGAGCAGTAATCTTTTTCATATGTTGGATTATCAAAATGTTGAACATCTACCCTTTCAGTAGGGCTGAACCCAAAATTCTATCCAGTTTCCATCTCTGGTGGAACTGGACATTTCCTCTGGTCTGGTCGGAATGAACGATCGTTCCAGTCATTGATTCCGATTTCCAGTCAGGCCAGAGAAAGAATTTGGGGCCATTTGTGCATGTGCAAATCATCCCGGTGGCCACTTTGCGTATACATAGTGGCCAATTTATATTTCTTTCAACCAGAATTCTGGTTGGAATGTTTCCAGTAAGAATTCCGGTTTAAAAAAAGAGGGAACTCTTCCATTTTTGCAGAAATGTTCTGCAAAAATTGAAGTTTTTTCGACCCAACATTATGTTTCATTCGTAGCCACATCACTCCCCTATGGGCCTCTACATTTGTGTTTATTTACAAATAGTTTTATTAGAATAGCATTTAGGTATTTAAAACTATTTCTAACAGCTATTTTTCACCTGTTCTTCTCCAGCTTCTGTTGCTCTCTCTCCCTTGTGTACATGTTTCCTAGCTGCCCAATGTAGAATTTCTCTTCTTATGTATGTAGTAGCATAGCCTGACTCAAACTACAGCTACACACACAAGCTTCCAGACTGTTCTGTGAAATTAAGAACTTGAGCATCTATGGAAGCAGCTGGAAACAATGAGAGCTTATTCCTTACATCCTGGCAATTTTCTGTGGTCCACAGTTTAGAAATTACTGCTGTAAGAAAAATCATGGGTAGAGAATCATGGGTAGAGTAGTAATGTGCTAGATTAATTTCCTACTCTGTTCTAATTACAGACATTTTATTTTACAGATGAGACGCAAACTAATCTTGTCAAGCACACATTGAAGACAGTTTGTACAGACATCACAAATCTTATTTTCAACTACTTAGCTGCAGATTTAATGATGGCAGCAGAAGACTACACTGCTATTACAAGTGAGGTATGTGAATATCATTTTCTATCCTTGCTAAGCTAGTTTTCTTTTAATAATGCCATTGCTGTCAACTGTTTCAAATTGTATCATGATTCTCAGAATTTTAAGAGTTTTATTTGAAAACCCAAATGCTGAAATTACGAGAGTTAGGAACAGGATTTCTAGCCCTCGTGTTTGGAAGAAAAAAGCTTGAAAGCATTATTTTTGAAAGAAATAGAGCCCCAAATTGTGATTTATGTATTTTTTTAGCAGTTCAGGTTGCAGTTTTGTAATTCTGAACAGGATCATTACAGTTTACCAGTATCCATGCATTTGTTGTTTGTAAAAGGTAGATATACTGTCTTGAAGTTTATTTCTGAAAGTGGCAATTATTATTTTTCCCAATAGGGCAGGAAAAAGATTTTAGGTAAATTATCTGAGGAGACTAAAGGTCCTCTAACAAAGCTCCACACTTCTCTAAATGGCAAGGTAAGTCCTAATTTTCCATCCTGCCAATTCAGTGCTAATAACCAGCTGTGTGGAAGATTCTGATCAGATTGTGCTAGCAGAAGACAGCTCTCCTAGCAGCCGTTATCACACCTGCTGCTAGGAAAGCCATCTGTAGCTCGCATAATACGATTTTTAAGTAACTAAATAAATAAAATGAGGAAATCTTCATACTAAGGGAAAGACATGCTCTCAGTTAACTTGTATGAAAGTTGGCAGTTTCTTTGTTCTTAGTTTGCATAAACTGAACAGGAGGCATCTCGTTTTGATTCAAAAGAGATATTCCCCTCTCCTTAAATCATTTCTATGTTCCCTCTAATATTTTTACCCAGCGTAAGAAGCAATTTAGATTGTGTGCATTTTTCAAAGAGATATAGACACATGGTGCGCTCATCCCCTCCATTCCACTGTTGCTGTGGTGTCCTACTCTGCCGTTTTCATTCTGCATCCCTTGCCCTTCCCCAGGGGCAGTGATATTTCCTGTACCTTAATATTTAGAAGGGAAAAAAGCAGGAAGAGGAGGGGGAGATATTTCAAAGTAGATCTGCTGGTTGTGACTGTATAAATGATGCTGAGGAGGAAAGGAAGGAAAATGCAGGGCTCAGATACTATACTAAACCATGCAGGAACTCTCACTGCCACACACTCCAGCTCCACTGCTTCACAGCCACCTTGAGCTACTGCCCAGAAACTTGTGTTGGTGAGGAGGAGAAGACAAGCAAGCAGGTTCTCTGATGGATATGTAAGCACACAGTTACTGTAGGAAATCTAATCCTCACCCATATAGTCATTTAGCCAACATAAGTAATAGGTCACTGAGTCTCACATTGGGGGGGGAGGGGAATGTGCCCCCCCACCTTTTTGTCTATGTTACGGTTTGTGTCCACACCACATACATGTACAGGTAGTGATAAAAATGGGATGACTGCATAGAACTAAGATGAAAGACATGCACAGTAATTTTTTAAAAATTGTTCCTCACTCTTCTCATATTTCTTGCCCCCATCCTTAGATACATTGTGTGCCTCCATCATGGGCAGCCCTAGAACATCTGTCAAAGGTGTCCTACTCCGCATCTCATTCTGCCTACCTTGTCCTTCCCCAAGGACAATGGGATTTCCCTCTTTACTCCTTTATTACACACTAAAAATAGATTGTTGTAGGTGTAAAATTGAACAAAAAAGCCGGTTCTGCCTAATGCCCATAAATAGTTAATGCTACACCTTATGCCCAAGAACAGGATTGTATCCTACCATTTAACTTCATTACTTTTTACTATTTAATTTAAATGCTTAAACTTTTGAAAGCTATTTAAATAGCTCTTTCAAGCTATTTTTTTCCTCCTTAGAAAAGAATAAACAATGTCTCTATACAAACAGGATACTTTTATTGCTCTCATTTAACTTGCATGAAGTTCGCAATTAATTGGCTTGTTCTTAACTTGTATGCATGCTGAACTTGGGTATCTTGATTTGACTAGAAAGATATTCCCTCCTCTAAAACATATCCAAAGCTATAATTGCACTGTACTTAAATTATATTTAAACTCCCATTGCAAGTTCCGATGCTAAACTTGGGTCTAAACATTTTTGTAGAGTTTGGAAGACTTTCTTTCCTGTCTCGATTTGGCAGCAGATGCTTATGATATTATGGTGAAAAAGGGGGACAAGAAGAAAGAAAGGTAGCTGTCAAATCCTATCTGATGTATATTGTGGTTGTTCATTGTGGGAAATGGTGCAGTATTTCTGCACAGATTTTAAATTAGTAGTTTACAACAGTGGCCCATCCTGTGAAAATATGTGTTAAATAGATTTGTGTTCTTTCTGAACTCAGTTTAGGTCTCCACATTCCATAATCCGTCTATATTTAGCAAGCATCAGCTATTTGGACTCTAAACCAAGTCTTATAGATGCTTTTTTTAAAAATGTTTTAAAATTTTGATTGTGACTGTTTTTAGTGTGTTAAGCCGCCCCGGGATGCCGTAGGCATGAGGGGGTGGCTAATAAATATAACTAAATAATTAAATTATAGTGGAGCTAGTTGGCTATTTTTTATATTATTGATTCAATGAAATGTTACTTGAAAAGAATTGCACTCAAAGCAAATTGTTGGTAGGATTTTGAAAAGTAGCCTATGTCTGTGAAGCCTATGTCTGTCCCAGTGAAGTCAATAGTGGTGTATTGCCATTCATTTGAAATGGAGCTGAATTCAATAAAGTGCTTTGAATTAGTCTGCCTAGGGGATGAAAGAGTTAATAAAAACAAATACTTTAAATTTGAACCCGATAAAGAGAAAAATGGTAAAAAACTTTCTGAATCCACTTCTTGTTTTCTTAGGCAAGTCCTGTTCCAGCATAGACAGGCTCTGATTGAGCAGCTAAAGGTCACAGAAGATCCAGCTCTTGTGCTCCACCTGACATCAGTCTTGTTATTCCAGTTATCAACCCACTGTATGCTTCATGCACCAGGAAGATGTGTACCACAGATCATTACATTTCTAAGTACTAAGATCCCAGAGGTATTTTGCCTTCAGAGCATCTATTTTCCTTAGCTGATCAACTTTAAATCCTTTGCTTAAGTGATCTGGTACTGCTATTTCTTTTTGCTTAAAATAGATAACTAAGCATGTGATATTAATATTCTGGGGCTACAATACAGGAAGTTGGAACGTTGAATTCAAAAGGATTAATAGTTTATGCTTTTATTTCTATGTTGGGCAGTATTATTTTGATTGTAATGTTTAGGTTCAAGTCTATGAAGACATAAGTATTTTTCCCCATCCTGAATACTTCTCCATCTCTCTCTTGAATCCTGATCATTCACCATATCTCCAGACTGTTAACTGAGTAACCTATAAGAGATGATGTGATTTAATATTTTTGTGGTCAAAAGGAAGTGGATCAGACTAATTTTCTAGCCCATTTCAAGTTTTATAATTGCACTGATAAACTCAGCAGAGCACTTCATCATTTAAAAGAATGGCTTTCCACACCCCACGCTTCTCTTTAACACTCTGTTTGCTCCTTCTAAAATTGACAATGTTTAATAAAAAAATATTTTAAATTTATTATTTTATTTTATTTTACAAATTTGTATCCCGCCCCTCCTGCCACAGGCAGCCCGGGGTGACTAACAACAAATCATAAATACAAAATAATAATAATAATAATAATAAAAGTTTTTATTGTACTGGCACCTTGGCCTTGACAAATGACAAAAAAGAAAGTAACACACAGTAATATTTGCAACACTTAACTTGCATCAAATTGACATTAAAGTTAAAATTGCAAGTTACTAAACATATGAGCAGAATGAAAATGACAAGGTCTAAGTTCCCTCCATATTATTTCCAAAACTTTGCGAAAACCCTAGGCTGACTGAGAGCTCTTCTGGATTTCCTGGGAGCGATACTTGCTCGCTCACAGCGCGAAATTGGCCACTGCGCGTGTTACCTCCGGAGAGGTATCCCTGAGCAGAAACATAAGCTTCTGGAGATCTGATCTATCTACTAAATGCCCCATATCCGAACACATTTGGGCTCTAAACCCACTATACAATGGGCAATGCAAAAGATAATGAGGGAGATCCTCGACGACCTTCTGGTTACATATACAAAGGCGATCCATGTATCTC
>QEPC01000599.1:674424-711492 GCA_003113815.1 Sphenodon punctatus
CCCCCCTTATCTCCATCCAAAACTCTGCTACTAGGGTCATCCACTCAGCCCGTCGCTTCGACCACGTGCAGCCTCTCCTCTCCTCGCTTCACTGGCTCCCCCTCCCCCAACGCATCCTTCACAAAGTTCTTGTTATTTAGCCTCCCCGAGCTGTTTTAGGAGGGGTGGGGTAAAAATCCAATAAATAAATAAAATAAATAAATACATTTACTTACAAAACCCTTCACAACCTGGTTCCCCCTTACCTCTCAGCCCTAATCTCCTTACACACTCCTGCACGCACTCTCCACTCCTCCTATGTCCCCTCCCTCGTCTCCCCTGCTCCCCTAACCGCCTTCGTTCCTTCTCCTTTGCTGCCCCCCATGCCTGGAACTCCCTCTCTGCCCACATCCGCCTTGCCCCCTCCCTCCGCACCTTCAAATCCCTCCTCAAAACCCACCTGTTTCTCGCCGCCTTTCCTGACGCCTGTTAGAACTTTCCTCTCAATATTTACTTTCTGCCCCCCCCCCGCAGACTCTTGCCTTACTGCAACCAAGCCAAGCACGTGCACCTGAGACTTCGCATCCGCTTAAATGTTATTTATCCCTTGTCTCCCCCCTCCGTGTCTATTAGATTGTAAGCCGTAGGCAGGGACCGCATCTATCTTATTGTTCTGTAAAGCGCCAGGTACACAGATGGCGCTATACAAATGCTAATAATAATAATAATAATAATAAAAAATAAAAAACATTAAAAAATAAACATAATTCGATAACAATAAACAGAAGCCTTTATCATACAGCTGTGTAAGTTCAACACCCCCACCCGTGCATTCACTTAACGTTCTCATCTGCGTTTACCACTGCCTCTAAAAACGTGGAATCTATGTCCTCCATGCCCTAGACCAGACCTCAGGTGGCTCCTCAAACAAGGTCTGGCTCTTGAGCTTGAAGAGAGACACTGTGAGAGTCAAGGTGTCTGCTTCAGCCCATGCTGGTTCCAGGGCGGGGATGGGCATGAAGCGATGTCTGCTGGCAGTCACAACTTCCATGGTGGAACTGGAAGCACTTGCAGTGGGAGCAGGCAGTGGGAGAGTCATATCCACCCGCTTCAGGCCCTTGCAAAGATGTAGTCGTACAAGTGGGATGTAACAATGGCTCCATCCACCCAGGGGAACCAGTCAAGGAGCTCGTAATACGGCAACGATTGCTTCCCACAGCCGGAGGTGAAAGCTTTTGTCCTGGATCTCTTTGTATCCATGCCTCAAGTTCTTGGCCCTCTGCCAGCTGTGTAAGTTCAACACCCCCATGAACTTACCCCCATGAACATGTCCAAGGTGTATCCATGCTGCACCATTTGGACCAAGATCTCCTGGAATTCTGCTTCATTCCTGTAGCACTTCGCCAGGGCATATTAGACCTTCTGCTCCCCCCATAGAGCGATGAACGCCTTGGTCTCTTCCTCGGTCCAGGGAATGCAGTGCTGGCGGGTGGATCTGTAGGCAGAGAGTGGCTGCAAATTAACAGTGGAAGTAGCGGTGCTGGTTGTTGCCTGGTGGTTGTCAGTATTAGCCATGGCTCCAGCGATAGTAATCCTCCGCAAGTCGTTCCTGAGAATTCAGTGGCTTGAAAATGGTGTGGTGGGCTTTTAAGGCAAAAATTACGTGCACACCAGTGAAAGCAAGAGTGGAGGAAGGAGCTGGAAGTGGTCGCTCCTCGGAACGCTCTAGGTTCTTTGCCTACGACTCTGGTGCTGGCGGATTTGTACATGCGGAGGCTGCACGCAACCTAATTGATGCAACGTGGAAACACGGGCATGCTTTAGCCCACATTTACCTGCACAGCAGGCTCCACATGCTCCAGTACCTCACTGTGAGTGGAGACTGCATGTCCAGTTGCCACATGGCAAACCCCTTATTAAATGGGCAAGTGGACACCCACCTGGTGTAGGCTACTATCACACTTGTTAACACCGTTACCTGCCAAAGCGCAGCACTCAGGAGCCAAGCTTCCTGGATAGCTTAACTAGGGACACACTGCAATAAACTTGCCTTAAATTACAGAGGGTGTGAAACTGAGCAGTACTGCCAACATAAAAGAGGAATGGTTGGAAATCTCTTGCTTGACTATAAGATAAAAATATGGCTCAACACTGCCATTACCTGGGAAACCACAATAAATGGGTGTTCAATTTGACCATGGACATGTGAACTGGACTGCTTCTTAAATCTCCAAAAGATGGTGCATTTTTTTATTTTTACTGCCTCCCTGTCCTTTGGGTACATCCTTTGCCTATCAGTTTCATTTTTGTCTTTACTGAATTGAATATAAATTGTTCTCCTGCCACCCACATCCCTTTGTCAGGCATGAGAGCACACAATGCAGGAAGAGTGCAACAAGATACATAGAATGCAATTATATCTTCCGAATATATAAAGTCTGTGGTGACATCCATATCATATATTATCTGACCCCCCTTTTCAGGAAAGTGGTGGATTTCTTAACAGTATGAAATGGAATTGAAATAGTCTAAATTCACCTGACTGCCCAACTCTGAATAGTTCTGCCATATGAAACGGATTTCTTTGCCTTCTATCATTAATGCTCAGGGATGAAAATCTCCCCTGTTCTCATCTTGCCTGGTCTGTTTTCTATCACTAGCATGCTAGCCTCCAGGCTCCTTCCATGTTGCTTCATCAGTCACTGGTCAGCTGCATATAGTGATAGGTGAGGATGAATCAAAGGTAGGACATCTTTAGATGCCAAAAGGTTGATCGCAATTGAAATGGTTTTCATTTTACCAAACAGCTGGTAATGTTGTTCAGCTATTAAGCAACAGAAACCCACAGGCACCTGGAACCTAATTGACTTTCCATGAATGGCTCACTGGGGTGGACACTTTTTTGCAGTCACTCTTTCAAAAGGAGAGAAAATGTGTCCTGATGTCACCTTAGATGTATCACTGAAGATAACCTTAGATGTGCCTATAAAATGCATTAAAACTCTTAGGCTCAATCTCCTGAATCTTCATTCCAAGTCATCCACCCCATTCAGTGGCTAAGAGTATTGGTTCTGCCGTGGAAACTAGATACACTGGAACTCCATATATTTCAGGATTCTGAACTCCCGCTATGCCCCCCATTAGAAGGACATACTGAGGGCAGGATTGAGACATCCAGACACCGGATTCTCTCTGTGCATTCTATCTCCCCAGGTTGCTGTTTTAGGTCTAAATAGCTTATCCTCCTTGTCACAGGGACAGCACAAATGGTGGTGAGTCAGGCTTTTAAAAAGACAAAAACACAGGGGCTTGAGCAAGTGAGTGTTAAAAACTTCGTTTTCCCTCTAGGCAGGGGGTAGGGTCTCTAATTATATCACACAGTAACAATGCAGCATATTCAACAAACTAGCAAGAGGAAATATAAATTGCACAATTTAGGATTAATCAGCCCGGTTTCTTTTCCTTTGATGCTACTACACTCAACCACTACCTGAACCAAAAAAGACTACTTTTTAAACCCTCCCTGTTTCCTCTAACCAGTTGCTTCCCAAAGGAATTGTCTGGTAGGCTAGGGCATTTGGCTGTGTGCTTTCTGTCTTCCAGGTACCACTACTCAAGAGGCGGAGGAGAAAAGAGAAATATTTGGGTGTTCCTCAAGGCACCTAGAATTGTAGGGTTTTTTACTGCAGATAAAATGATATACAGTGCACTGGTCATAAAGTAGAATGTAGATTTTTAAATTATTTTTCAGCAACACTTAACTAGCAATAGCACTGATTCTGACACATTTTAGTTCATCCTTCATAGCATCTTTCACCATTTCTTTGTCATTCTTTTTCAGGATCAGAATTCTCTTCTTGTCAAATATCAGGGATTAGTGGTGAAACAGTTGATCAGTCAGAATAAGAAGATTGGGCAAGGGGATGATGAAACCGTGAATAACGTAGAGGCAGAAGAAAGTGCAGATGCCATTCGAAAAGAACTGCAGGAAATCACAGCCTCTGTCAAAGATCTTGTTCTTAGACCCCGGAAATCTTCTGTAACAGAGGAGTGACAATCCAAAAAGTATTCACGTCTTTCAGACAGTCAGAATATTATTATTTTTTTCTGAGGGAAGATTGGAATTCACTGTATGGTTTAAAATAGCCTTGATTTTTAGAAGCTTTGCTGATGTCCAACAGGGGGTGGTGACAGTTATGTATTTTAACTAGAGTACTTTTTTTTTTTTTTAAAAAAAAAAAAAAAGGGACTATCTCTGCAATCTCTGCATGGTGACATAATACAAAAACGGTAACACTATGAAATGAATAATCTTAGAGAGGAGATGCATTCTGTGAAGCCTCAGGAAATGTTTCTCCTTTTTCAAATGGTTAAGAATCTGCAAGCATACAGTGACAAGCTTATAATTTGCCTTTCATATGCTGAATAAATCTGTGTTTTCTTTTTCTTTGGTGTAGTAATTACATAAGTGTATCAGATTGTCAGTATTTAACCAATCCCCTTTGAAATTACAGAATGTAAGAGTGTGGAATGAAAGGTCATGTTTGTTCTTTTTGATGCCATGAATTTAATTATTTTTTTTCTCCAAGAATGTTTATTTTGAAGGGGAAGGTCAATCATAAAAGGACCGGTTCCATCTGTGTAAAATAGTGAACTTCTATATAGAGATCAGTCCAAATATGATTATGTAACCAAAGAGATTTGATGTGTACGTGTAACTCATTGTCTTGAACTAGTTCCATCCTAGCATATTGAAATACACTTCACAAATTTTTGCTTTATTTTCTCAGTGTTTCTGATTAAAAGATGGGTCAGAAAACTACTAAGCGGTTAATTTGTCAAACTTACATGTTTATTGCCATAAAATTTCAGGCCTGATTTACAGGGTTCAAACATCCACTATTACATGTTATTTTTATTTGAAAGTTAGGTATGGAGCCTGGTCAGCTTTCAGATGAGTTTGTTAAAAGGGATTGTGAAAACATTCACCACTTTGAGTCTCTGAATGTATTTTTCTTGGGTTAGCCTATTCCCGGAGCTATTTTCCTTATGTATTTATTTTAATTTTGGCATGATAGTATCAGCAGTACATGGATTATGTCTCACATAGAGAAACAAAAGTTGTGTATTAAACTGTTTCCATATTAGCTAATTACAAAACTTTTGTGGGAGACCTAAGAAATTATTTTGTTCAGGAATTGGTTTTCAAAAACTGCCACTCGTTTTTTTATATATTTTTTGTGCCGTATGTGTGCTAATTCACACTGATGTCCTTCCAGTATGTAGTCAATATGTATACTCTTGTTATGTTGCCATATAGTTGACTAAAGTCAAGTTTGAATTGTAAAATTATAGATGCCATTTGGGCAAGGTGAAAGTTATTTTAAGCATTTCTCCTGTTCAAACGAAATGCCCTTTGATTACAAGGTAAGAATAATGTTGGGACACTGTTGTGTTCCCTATTAAATGTGGAATAGAATATTGCTCATTGAGTTAACATGTCCTCAAAACCATGATTGCAATGTGAAGAAAAGTGACTTAAACAAAATGTGAGACCTGTAGACGATCATTTTAGCTTCCTTTTTCATTTTTAGATTTTATTTATTGAAGTCACTGCTCGGCTTCAAGCAAATATTTAAATAATGGGATTAATATTAAATAATGGGATTAATATCCAGAGCAACTCCATTCTGTGTACTCCATCCTCTGAAGTGGAGCCTGAACTAGTTGGAACTCTTCCACAACCTGTGCAGAGTGCTTTGCAGTGGGTGCATGGGTGTCAGTTTTGTCCATCTTTGCTACATATTGACCAGAAAAGATAGAGAGAAAAGCAAAAGAGGGAAATATACCTACTGCTCCAGTTTAAGGAAACATTGTTTGCATACAAGTACCGTATTCAGTCTCTTGTGAGATTGGACAATTTTAAACATAAAACCTTTTGTATGATGATTTGTTCTGTAAATACTCAACAATTTGATATTCTGTATGCAAATATGAATAATTATTTTAATAAAGTTAAATGATGAAGTGTTTAAAATCTTTTATGCTGTTGACATAACCAGTGATTGATGGTCTTGCACTTTTTGCTTATGAACTACTAATCTGTTCCCTTCCATTTGTATTGTGTGCCGTTTTGAACATCTCCATAATTTTGCTTAATGCTGTAGTTAGAATAATAATGAACTTGTTACATGTCTTCTTACAAGCCACATGATGAGAATGGTAATCGAAAACCTCCTTGCTCCTTCATACTGAGGGGGAAAGCACAGAATTTCCAGAGTTCTCCTCTTAGCGATGTCACTGGCTAATTTCAGAAGGAGAAAAATTCAGTGTCCTGAACGTATAAGTGAATCTCTTTGAAAACATGTTTTTAATATTTCTAACTGCGGTTGCCTTGATTACAGGAGAAGGTGGATTAAAAGAATAATAAGTTTACCTGGACACTTTACTATTTACACACACACACACACACACACACGTTGATGGGCTTGTGTTTGAGATGGACAATAGAGAGTTCAAGAATGTCTGCAGTTTGGTTCACAAACCTGACATCAAATATGTTTTGCAGGCCCATGTTGCTAACTGGGATCACAAGATTATATTTAAGTCTCAAAATTGCATCACTCAAACAAAAGTTAGATATCTGTCCTTGATATCATTATTTAAACTGTGGTTCACAAGCCCCTGTTCAAGAAATCATCTTTGGATATTGGCTTCCTGGCCAGCTATCACCCTGTCTCTAACATTTTTTTAAAGAGGGAAGTTTATTGAACACGTGATTGCCCAGCATCTCTGCTACTGCATGCCTGGACCTGTCAGGCTTTCATCTGGAGTACAGCACAGAGAACTGCGCTTGTGGCCTTGGTTGAGGATCTACGCTTGGAGATTTACAAGGGGAATTGTGCCCTGCTGATCTTGTTAGACCTTTCAGTGGCCTTTGATACAGGGGTCATCACAGGGCATAGAAATTATGGCCCTGGGGAGAGGTGTCATCATCAGGTAGTGAGGGACAAGTGGTTGGTGCCTGTCCCTCACTTGACTCCCCCTAGCTCCGATAGTATGGAAACTGAGGACTCTGGGACCTGATCTATCATTGGTACTATGTAATGCAAAGTCCGTAGCCAATATGTCATCTACAATCAGGGATTCCATCCTGGATTGGGCTGCCAACCTTGTGTGTATCATGGAGACCAGGACCCTGAGTCGGGGCCAACCTTGGCTGAGCTCGTTCCAGCTGGGTACTCCGTGCAGCATCAGCCCAGACTGGAGGAATAGAGAGGTGGGGTAGCCATTGTTTTTAGGGATGGGTTGCCTGCTAGGAGGTTTTTGGTGCAGGCTGAGGCCGGGGTAGAGCCAAATCATCTTGTTTGTCTTGGCTCAGGACAGTAGGGATCCTGCTGACGTACTCTGCAGCGTGTGCCTGTGGCACTGCCAAAAGGCCAACCACTCTTCTCTCACCACCGGCTGGAAGCATTGGAGGCAAGATCCCCAATCCCTTTCTCCCTCTGCAACGGGAGGGGGAGTAGATAGACACGCCAAGGGACCCAGCGCACAGGGGAGCCCTCCGCACAGGTTCAGGGATAGTGTGTATATATATATATATATATATATGACCTGAGGAAGTGACGTATGACCATGGGAAAATTAAAGGAAAAGTGCTTGCTATGATCAGAGTTGGATACTGGATGGTGCCACAATATTATCTATAGTGGGACTTGGTGAGAGGATAACAAAGAAGAAAGTAAAATACTGACTGGGACTATGGCAAGCTGTAAAAGTTAGCCAATTTGGTTAAACTATGCCAGCACAGGGGAGGCTACCAGAGACTCCTGGATCTGTAGTCAGAAACCAGACTGTTAATATAATAGGGGTGGAGAACTTTGTTTTGTTTTGTTTGTGGGAGGAGATACATCTTGACAATTTAAAAATGGGCCATGTGCCACACCAAAGGATTTGGGGAGTTAACATTATCCACTTTGGCATTCTCTTGTCCAGTTGATAGCTTTTTTAACTCCCTTTTTCAACAAATTAGTATTTTTACCGCAGTAGACAAATACCAGGCCATCCGGGAAGGGGGGGATGTCTGGTCTTGAGGGACCCATCCTAGCCTTATATTGTTTTTTTCCAGGATACTTGGGTTCATGGCATTTACAACCTTCAACTCCCCTGGCCCAGTTGAGGCTCCATATGCTGCAGTGGTGGCTCCAAACCCCTGACTTTTCCAAGGCCTGAGAAATCTGGTAGTGCCACCAGAGGTCTTAGACAGTCTGAGGTGGTGCTTGGAGAGGGCCCACAGGTGCAGCAGGTGACATTTCAGCAGCAGCCACCCCAGCTATCAATCACTACAGATGTTTTCCCTTCTCGGCTGGGGGAGGGAGGCATTCCAGGAGTACCTCCGTAAATGGGATTTGGTCTTCCTAGGATTGCCTGTGACACACAAGCATTCTGGAACTGTGAGGAAAGAGGCTGGCCCTGAAAGCCTTCAAGCCTCACGTGGACATTGTGTGCCGATTTACACAGAGAATACCATAGCCATGTTCTAGCTGAACAGGTAAGGCGAAGCATGTTCTTTGCTGCTAATGCGGGAGGCGCACAGTCTGTAGGACAGGTGTCTTTCCAGGGCAGTGTTTCCAGTGGCTGTGCATGTGGCAGACCAGGAGAACTTGGAGGCGGATGGCCTCAGTATCTGAATGAACAGCCCAATTTCATAAACCTCAGTAGGTCTGGACCTGTATCACAAAGAGCTACGAGTTAGTTGGGCTTCCAATCCCCAAGGGGCACAGCCGCGTCAATAGTGGCTCTGGGACAGGTTCCTCTAGAAGACATTTGAAGAGCAGCCACATGGGAGATCCCCTTCAACTTTCATTAAACAGCTGCCGTAGATTCTGTTGTGCAAAGTGAGGCCAAGTCTCGCTGTGCAATACTATTTCTCCTGTTTTCTGAATAAAAGGACTGCTGGACTGTGAACTGCAACCCACCTCTTGGGTTTTGCTTTCTAGTCTACCTATAGTTGGATTTGGTGAGAGGATAATGGAGGTGTAATTTTCTTACCTGTAATGTGTCTTTTTCAAGTTGTATTCTCTCACTAAGTCTCAGCTCCCTCTCCTCTCCCTGCTTGCAGTGGCCGGGATGTGAACTGGAGGGGGTGTTTGAGGCAGGACTATATATACACCCTGAAGGTGTCAGACCATGGGGAAATGAAAGGAAAAGTGCTTGCTATAATCGAAGTTGAGCACTAGATGGCGCCACAATACCTATTGGGACTTGGTGAGAGGCTATAACTGGAAGAAGACAAGTTATAGGTAAGAAACTTACCCTTTCTCCTTTGAAAGCTAGTTTTTCTTGCACAGGTATTTCATGTACAGAAGTGGTAGAAAAACAGCACTATCTAAAAGTTTGTTTCCAATTAATTTTGTAGCAGTATATATAATTGCTACAAATTAGAAATTTAATGGAGGTAACCGTAGTCTTTTTCTAGGTGGTTGATAAAAGTTTGAAGCTAATTGGACAGATAAGTGGTAGGATGTACACAGGGCTGCATTGAAGCTGGAGCCGTTTGAAGACGGCCTTTAGCTCCAGCATGCTTTGGCCCCTCTGCACCCTCGCAAAACACTTACTTCACAGAGCCCATGTGCGAGGCAGAGGGTATAAGCAGGGGGCCAGCACTCACCACCTCAGTTCCTTCCAACTTCCACTGGAATCCCTATAGCTCCCTAACAACCTCGTACTCCAAAAGAAGAAAGTGAGCAGGTTGTGTGACTACAAGGAGACTGTCTTGAACTATGGTATGCTAGTAAGTAAATTTTGGTTCCTATTTGATGGCCTCCGTGTAGTTCCACACGTAGGAGAGTATCGAGCCATGTCCACCATAATTTGGCAAGAATTGTTAGTTTGCGTTCAGAGGTTCTGGATTAAAATTGGTGGTATAGCTTTAGCTAAAAATATCTTGAGTTTCTAACATCTGTTGAAGGTACTCTATAACCTTATTAGCATTTTCAAAGGCTCATACAGTTATTTCCGTATGTTTGTTTCCTCTTTAAAGACAGGCTCTAAGAGATGTTGTTTTTTCTAAAAGTTTAGTATACTTTGGTCATGTATAGGCTTGAAACAACATGCGGGCAGTGTCTGAGAGTTGTCGGAAATCTCCCATCTGTTGCAGTTTTCCCGACATGGCATGGACACAGCACTCCCATACTTGTTCCAATGCTTGCTGCTATTTTCTGCTACTGCTTGTTGCTTTTTCTCAGCAGTGGAGAAATTGTCGGAAACTGTCGCAAGTCCCATAAAATGTCAAAAATTTCCACAGAGTGTCGGAGTGTGTCACTAAAGTGTTTGAAAAAACTGTTGGAACTGTCAGAAATTGTCACTTATCTTAAGTTCCACAGAATACCTGGAACTGTCACAAAATGTTGGCTAGTGCCACAAATTGATGGCAAATGCCATCGGAGCGGCAGCAAGACTGTTGAAATGTCGACAGTAAACAGCAAAACAGCAAACAACACCGCCACTTCAGGAATAGTCACGTACATCCTGGCCGTAACTGAAGTTAAGTTATGCTTAAAAAACTGGTACAGAAGACCCCTCACTAACTGTGAGATAGAAATATATACTTTACATTACTCAGTTTTTCAAAATGAAATCTGAAGAATATTGTTTTAAAGGGCCAAAGATCAATCAATTAGTGATTTGAAATTTAAATTTCTTTTTGCAAGTTATCAGAGGATAAAATATTAGTATTAGTCAATTTTGAAATGACCTGAGCAAAATGAAAAGGACCTTAGGGAGACTTACATTAATGATAAACTCTCTGCTGATTTATAGATGGATGAATTATTGGGCTCCACACTTGGAAGTGTCCAGCTAGGTCAAATACACTCTGGTCTTATAATACAGAGATGAATCAGGCTACTTCACATTCAGGAAGAAACAGGAGAGTTGGTAGGGGAGGGGAGGGGGAAATTAATGTTTTTTGTATTCTGAGGAAAGCACTGTTAACGTTTAGTGCTCATTCACACAACACTTCCTAGAATGGGTAGTGGCAGTGACTAGCCTGTGTACCAAGCATTGTGGGAAATGCTTACTATATCCTGTTACTCTTATCCAGTGCCTCATTCTCTGCCACATGCCACCTAATCCAGGAACATTGACATACAGGGAAATCCAAAGCTGTATGAATGCATTGCCAGAACAACACAAACATGGATTAAACATACCTCCCAACCTTTCGAGTAGCCAAAGGAGGGCAAGCCCTGCTCCCTCAGCAAATATCCTCACGCGCTTATATATGCACACACATTCAATGTGCTTATAGAGGGACAGAAGCTCTTGGGGTGTGTTTAAGCAAGCAAGGCTAGAGGGAGTCTGTGTCCGCTAAGTGGTACAGCCATGGAGCACCCACTCACGTGGAGTGAGTGGGGAGGGTTTCAAATGGACGGCTCCCTGGGTGGCCAACGTAGCCATGCAAGCAGCCGCCACACACACCCGCCACCACAGACCGGCCCTTGAAACAACTCCTATGGGCAGCCATTACCCTTTTAAGAGCTCCCAGCAGGGCTGTAGACAGGACAGGGAGGCATCAGGACAGCAAACCTGTCCACTGGCATGGGTGGGTGCCCCGGTTCAAATGGGCCAGGGATGCGTAGGTGCCTGTCCCCAGGCACTGTTTTGCCTTCCCCCGTATGGGGCACACTGGCTTTTTCTCCGGTTCCCCCATTAGTGGCCATGAATGAATGCTGCATGGGTTAAGGGAGCACTTATCCATCTACACCGCCTTCACGTGAGTGGTCAGGTGGGTGGTTGCTGGGTGGCCATGCATGGTTGCATCTCATTTAAAAACACACTTTCTTGTCAAGCCATTATCTCCCATTGTCCTCTCAAGTGCTTTTCCTGGAAGACAACCAGAAAAGAGGTGAATTAGGTCTTCCTCTCTCTCCTGAAAGAGCAACTTTGACCCCTGAAAGAAGGACAGTGGGTTTCAGCACCCAAAGAGGGACTCCCTCCTAAGTAGGGACTGTTGAGAGGTATGGATTAAAGAACAACTGGCGAGTTTGCAAAGGGAAGGTGGTTGTGTGAATGCTGCTGCTCCGTTTTGCCCTGCAGTGTAGTCAATGTCAAGGGAGATTTAACACTTAGTTTAAAATCTAGTCAAATCTGCAATGATGTGCAGGCAATTTCCCTTCCTAAGAGAAGCATGAAAGAACATTGCTTTTTGAAGTGGGCAAAGTGTAGTACAGCCAAATCTGGCTCACCAAGCCTATTTCTACAACCCACTCTTCCCTCTGCCCCCCGAATCCCTGCTGGACGCATTTGTCTCAGCCTGAGATATAGTTAAAATTTCAGCTAAACCCCATGCACTATCCACCCCCTCCCTTCCCCGATGAGAAAGTGACTGGAACTCACTTTCTAGCCAGGTAGTAAGCCCTGCCTGCTCCTCCTCCCTTTCTAGAGTTGGGCTACAATAACTGCAGCTCAAACTCATCCAAGAGCCCTTGTCAGGGCCGTCCCTGCCACTAGGCAGACCTAGGCGGCCGCCTAGAGTAGCAGACTGGGGGGGAGCGGCGGGCAGCAGGGAACTTTTTTTAAAAAAAAGTTTCCCTTCCTGGTGGTGCAGTGCGGAGGGCGGGGGCAGCGGAGTGTGCCGCCGGCTTGCTCAATGCTCCACCCTCCTCTCCTCCCCCACAGGAAGTTAAGGAGAGAGTGTGAGGAGGGCGGGCTCCTATTGGACATGGTAACAAGCTGAGCCGAGGCCGCACACGCCGAGCCGCCACCGAAGCTTGAAGTTGCTGCTGCACTGGAGGTGGGGAGGGCACCAAATTTTGTATTCGCCTAGAGCAGCAAAATGTCTTGGGATGGCCCTGGCCTTTGTAAAGATAACTGTTCCAGGGACCACATTCACTGCATTTTCTTCATTGCAGAATTTGCGGCTATTAGGGAAAATACAGTGAATATGGATCCCTGATCATGGATCACAGTCTTGGCACACTGTGGGCAGAGAGGAGGAGGAGGAGGAGAAGAGAATAAGCTCCCATCCTCCCCAAGAGTAAGTAGGAGATATTGCATTTTTGTGTGTTTATTATATATCTGTCTATATGTCTATCTGTCTTTCTAAGACCCCCTAACTCATCTTGTTTGTGCCCTCTTTGTTCTGTTTCACTCCCTATTAGATGTAAGCAACAAGAAATGGGATGTAAGAAAGTAGCAAGCAATACTACAGCAACAAACCCAGCAAGGTACAAAAAATGCTGTACTAGAATGAGATGCAAAATCTGGGTGTATGGCATTACTAATCAGTACACAGACACGGAACACCCCAAACTTTGAGTAATTAGGATTTCTTTTAAGTTTTGTCCTTTGTACTCTATAAAATGGGGTCTGTATATATGTAACAGAGCACAAACAGTCGCTTTCATTTCATGCACTGCTTGCTTTGGTGTCTTTGCTAAAACTCTATTCTTTCCAGCTGGACTCTTGAGGAACTCTTGCTTGGTCTCTTCCACCGGAATACACTCCTCTTTAAGAACTGCCTACATGGTGTGTGTTTGTCTGCAATTTGCAATCATAACATGAGAAAGGATGATTGCCACTTATTGGCAAGGGAGCCAAGCTATTTGAGGTCCAAGGAAAAACAAACTGACCCTCAGCCTTCTTCCACAGAGCCAAAATCTGATGGGACCTTCAAATAGCTCTGGCTGATCATTTGTTTCTCTTGGACTTGTAGCTCCTGTGAAACATCTAATTATTTCCTACATTTATTTACCTGCACAAGCCAGAAGAAGAAGAAGCTTGACACAAAATGTGAGTATTTGCAATAACTTCTTTCCCTTAAACCTATTTTATTTAAATGTTTTTTTCTTTAACAGGTGACCTCTGAAAACATTTACAAAAAGCCCAGAAATAACGGTTTCTTCTACTCAGTCACAGAGTAGCTGCTAATTCTCATTTCTTCTGTGACCCAAAGACCATTTTTAATATCTGTACTATATGTGGCTGATGGAATTTGCCATATGGATTCAAAAAGGACACTTCCCTTATGGATCATTTTGTATATTAAAAAAGTGTCTGAGTCCACAGAATTTCAATGTGTTTGCCCAAAATATCCTGTGAAACTCCATGAATGCTCTGAAACAATCCTGGTTGTGTGTGCTAAACAAGAATCCCCAATTTGATAGCTTTCATTTAATTTGGTGGTGTGTTATTCCCTGCCCCAATAAAACTAGACCCTGATTTAATGTGTGGAAACAACCAACCAAGGGATTTAGCTGTTTTCTAATGAAATTGACACGGCACAAGGTGTCTTGTATTTGTAAACTTTCAACAAAAATGTCTCTCACTAACAGATCTCTTATGATCATCTTCATGATCTGATGTGTCATTTATTTTAGACCCAAATTACCTTTTACCAAGCGCAGCTTTCTTGCTTTTACTGCTTGCTTATTTTACATTATTGCCTAAAAAACCTTGAAACCAAGACTACGGCTAAGTTTTATTACTGACTCAAAAGCTGGTTCAGGCTTCTCCCTTGACTTCTGATGATATTCTCTGCATCTGTCACATTTTTTAACGGTCATTTGTTCAGATTTGGGACTTGAAGTGTTAACTGTAATGAAAGGATATTCCCAAAGGATATCACAAATATCTCTTTAAATTGTATCTTTGAGTGTGTCATGGGAAATAAGACGAAAATTTGCTTTAATTACATTGCAGATCATATATTGCAGCAGTATTTGATCTATGTACAATACATACAATCCTTTGCTAATAAACTCTGATAAAAGCAAACAAATTATTTATACTGTAATTGTGTGAATGTTCCAAAATGCTGTGTTTGTTGCTTTCCCCATTTTCAACAATTTTTTTTCTGCCAGGCGCTTGACACCAACAATGTTATGTTAGGAAAACATCTTTCCGATGTCTGTTTTACATGTCAGATATTTATTTCCACATTTTTCCTCAGTTTGTGTGATTCGTTGACATTCCTAGAAGTGTTTTAGCAGAACAGACTTTCCACAGTTTTATATATAAATGTTGTATTGCATTGCTGACAGTTTTGTCATATAGTTTTATTGCTCTGTCATCTGAGTCACTTTGATTTAAGATTGCATGATTTGTAGGGATTTAAGATGGCATAATAAGCTTGTAATATTAGAGACAGAGAAAATCAATCTACTTGAGGTACTCTGATTATTTTTGACCTTTAGTGTCTCAAGGTTATTTGTAGTCAGACAAACTTGAGGGGATGGGTGGGGTTTGGTTGACGCTGAACGTTTGAGTCAGATGACCTGTTGAACAACTGCCAAAAGATTTCCCGTAATTTCTTCTTCTTCCTTTTTTGATTGAATTCTACCTCTCGTTCAGGTGTATGTCTGGCAGCAGCAGCAGCTAAGTCAGTAGGTAGCGATGGGCCAATGTTCAGAGTAGGGGTGTGCGAACACAGAGTGGTTCAGTGTTCGGCCCGTTCAGGGTTCAGCCAAACCTGAAATCATTCGACTCGGTCCATCTGGACCGAACCGGTTCCGGGGAGGCAAACCCATTCGGGCGGGGCAGAGGGGAGGTTTTCCCTCCCCCCTCCAGGCTGCATGGGTGAAAGGGGTGCTGGGGATTTATTTTTTTAATCCCCCCCCCCCCCCCAGGATTGCCCATGGCCCTACCTGGTGGTGCCGGGGCTCCAGGTCTGGCGGAAGGCGGATCCGGCAGCAGGTCCACTGGCGGCGGCGCTCCGGAGTGCTTCAGGCCACTACTAGGCCTTCTGGGTCAAACCGGAAGGCCTAGTAGAAGCCTGACGTGCTCCAGAGCACCCCCCTCACCAGACCATGGGCCAGAGCCCTGGCACCCCCAGATAGGTCGGGCTCCAGCCCTGGGTCCAGTGACAGCCACAGTAGCGGCCTCAGGTCCGGCGGGCAAGGCCTAGTAGAAGCCTGAGGCGCTCCGGAGCACTGGCAGCGGCGGACATGCTGCCGGACCCGCGCGCCGCTGGACAGGGTAGGGCCACGGGTGATCCAGGGGGGATAAAAAAAAATCCCAGACTGGGCAGGGTGGGGGGAGGTGCTCCCCGGCGCCCCTTCCACCCACACAGCTTGGAGGGGGGAGGGAAAACTGGGTCTCTTCCCCCCCCATGAACTGAGTTTGGAACCCGAACTTGGTTCGGTATGGGGTCAGTTTGGATTCGGGGTGTTCGCAAACAGGCCAAACACCCCGAGTTCAGGCTGAACCCCGAACGTCCGAACCACATTCACACATCCCTAGTTCAGAGTCCACAAAACAACTTAGCCAGCGAATTTCAACTCTGATCCCACTGTTCGCAGGTACAGAGCTTAAGATAGGTTCTGACTTAATTCTTGTAGGTATTACTAATTACCTTCGGTTTTCTTTGAAATTGATACCAAGTAGAGAGACACTCACATAGAATTGCCTACCTCCTTGCTTAGCAAAACACTTAAGATTACAATCCTGAAACTGCATCAGTGGAACTGCTGCTGTGTAAGTGGTTTGAGGATTGCATTTGCAACCTAACCTTTTGGAGCTCTAAGTATATTGATTTTGAAAGGAAGGACTTCTGCAGGGTTAAGAAAGAGACTGGGTGGGGGATGATGCTCTAACAATTATATTCCATGACTTTTTTCTTTTGGTAGTTGATGTGTTAGACTTATTTGCAGCTTTCCGTTCACTTTAGGCTGCTATAAAGCTAAAACTGGACATATTTATAAGAATGTAGGTTAACTTTGTCCAGTATTTTCTATCTTATAGTGGCTACTACCCACTGATTTGGAGGAGGCTCAAGACCTTCCATAGCAAGCACATGTGGGATACTCTGCTTTATGAAAGAATTGCATTAATCTCTAACAATTAAAAACTACTAGAAATCCAGGACAAGGGTTAAACTGCTAACTACATGCTTATATCCCATTCCAAAATAGGAATAATATCCCAGAGCTGAGATGTTCTGAGGTGTCTAAGTGATCTGGATGCTCACTTTTCACTTACTTTGACAACTGTTGTGAGGGGTGGGTCACAAGTTGACTGGGCCTGTAGAAGGAGGAGCATGGTAAAATTGTTGCTGAGTGTGTATTGACCTACCATGTCATAAGGCCTTTTAATGCCTCATCAGCTGAAATATCCATAAATGGATGCCTGCTACCGGAGGTTATTTCATTTTGAGAGACCTTCTGCCACAGAGGTACCATGAAAAATCTACTATTACATTTGTCTTATATGAATAATGCAACAGAATTGTGTAGCAGGGATGTGACTCCCTATTAAATTCTAAAAGATGGTACATTATAAATTATTTTAAATGATCATTTTTGGCTAAATTTCTTTCCATAGGGTTGCTAAATAAAGCATGCTTGTCTCAACCTGTTACATACTGCAGTTGTTTTTGGGTTTTGTTTCCCCTGTCCCCCACCCCCTATCTTCTCAGGTTTAAAAGCTTCCACTCTGCAGAATGCAGCTCATTTTAATTCTCCCTAATGGTTTCACCAGTATAACCATCCTTTTTTCTGCCTGTGGTTTCAAAACTGTGTGTTGCCATTGGCCATAGTCCTCAAATCACTTATGCTGGAGTAAGTAGTTTATGGATCATGGACAATGTATTTTAATTATTCTAAAATCTCAGTCCCTATTCATTCCAAATGCTCTTGGGGGTTCCTTGAAGTACACATTCTATACAAGTTCTGTCCGCTGAAAATAGACTGACTCTCGAGGCGAGATGAGTCGTCATAGCTAACTTGAACCACCCTGTTCTAATTTTTTCTATTGGAAAGGATTGTTGAGTGATGCATGCTTACATCACACTGTTTTCTGTTCCCTTTGGGGTACTGCCACATGTTCAGGCCAATGTGTGCCAACCCTGACTATGCATGCGGCTATGGGCAGGAATAGTAAGCAAATGTATGTTTACTTTGGAAAGCTAAGCTCTAAATCTGCTTCTCACTAGCCCCACCCAAACTTGCTCAATTGGCTGGAAGTATTAAACTTTTTTCCTATTTCTAATGATCAGATTAATATTATCACCATTGGTTCTTTTTAACAAATTTGTCCATTTACTGTAGGATTGAAAAAAAGATATCCATATCTAAAGCATTCTTGCATTAAGGAGATTATCTTATTGATCCTTGTTTTGCTTCTGTGTTTATAAGATTTATGGCATGATACTCTACCTGTCTAGTATCGGTGCTAGAAGATAGCACCACCACAAGTCCCATTAAACAGATGGGACTGGCACCAAGGGTAGCACCAGTGCGAAGCAACCAAAGGATCATGCCAGTAATGATTTCCAATCCCTAGCCTTTGTCTTAACCAAATGTAAATATGTTTGTTTTTAATCTGGCTAATCCTTATCCCTAATTTCCTATTAATCAAAAGAAAATCATGGAAGATTTGATTTGATTTTATCTGACATGCAAGTTGCAAATTTAAGAAAATCCAATTTAAAAATCAATACAATAGCAAAAGAAGATCTCACTTGGCATGCGTACCACAGTAGATTACTACGGCCTAAAAAAATCCACTGTGAAGAAATAACGAAACATTACTAACCTCAAATCATACTAAACAGAGGTAAAATACAACACCCCTGTCCACAGCTCCAGTCTTTGTATCCCCTCATGCCTTTGTACTCAGGAAGATCCCCTAGTTCAGTTTCTGTATGTCACTGGAAATGCTTACAGTTGTGTCCTCAAGCTCCTTAATACGGACACTGGCCTTTAGCACTAACACAAAGCCTTCGTTGGCGAAGTCTGTCTTCACACCATTCCACACAAAAATATATATAGTTTTTTCCAACTCAACATGCTCTGCTCTGCAACATGTAAAAGCAAGGAGCCCATGATCCCTTATTCCTCTCTTAACTTATATAAACTGGATTTGACTTTTGTTTGCTTCTTTCCAAAAGTGTTGCCTAGCTGTCTGTAAACCTTTAATTTGGTGCTGGGATGAAAAAGCTTTATGTTCATTTTTATTTTATGAGATTTTGTTTTTCAATGACAAGACTTCTGTTACTGAAGTTAACTACTGGATTTATTTTTTTCATCTATAAAGTAGGTCAAGCAACCATACAGTGAGGCTGCACTGAGTGTTCTAGGGGCACTTGCTTTTTTAAAAATTGTTTGTTTGGATATAATTTTAGAACTGGGTCACAAAGCCAACCAAAGCCACTTATTTTTTTTCCTTTTAAAATAGGCTTTTAATCTTTTCCTATTGCCATTTTCACAGTCAGTTTAAAAGGTGTCACTTTTTAAAAGGTATGAAAAGGTGCAGATTATAATTGGTAGCTATTATTTAAAAATAAAAAGCCGATTAATTTTCTGTACCTGTTGTACTCTCAGAAATGAAGGTATTTTCCATATTTTAATTTTAGTTTCTTCACTAAATTGAAATGCTGATTTTTATCCCAGTCACCAACACTTCAATATAAAGAAAGACCCGGGCCTATTCACAACTTACATTAATGGTAGATACAGTCTATGGTAGCTAACTGCACACGTCTGAAGCTCGCACAAAGATATCACAAGATAAAGACCTGGTGGTTTCTTTACCCCCAAAGTATTGGATCCCTGCCCTTATACGCAAACAATCCCTCAGCCTACATCTGGATAATATTTTAAAGGCTGCATTCACATTCATTGCCATCTGTTGGGGTTCTGTTTCTTGTCGTCTGTGTGTTCAAGACTATTTCTTATCACCGCCTGTAAACTCTTCGCTCCTCATCTTATCCCAGGTGGCATCTCTTATTGATATTCCCCCCCATACCCCACCGAAGAAGGCTTCCATATCTGAAGGTAAGGTAGTTTCCTTGTTGGGAAGATGTATTCCTGTAAGGTACTGTTAATCTTGTTAAGATCCTGCCATTTCCTTTGTTGATTTTCACTAGTTTTGAGCTGGCATTTTTACCATTTCTTTTCTTTTTTGCCATTCAGACAAAAAGCTGTATAATGGAGATTTTTCTTTCCAAATCACTAATATTGCTCAGACTTCTTTGGGTAGTGGAGTGGAGGAATGCGTTCCCTCAAAGAAATATGTAAACAGCTTTGCTCCGTGCATCTTGCAATTAAAAGCCCTGAACCTCTAACAATGAACTACTTAGATCATTAAATATAAACTCATGTGAATAAATTTTGCAGGACTGGACCAAAATTTCTTAGTCTTCTTTTCCCCATCACCAGGTCATTCTTTTACAGTCAAAGGAACTCTGGCCAATAGAAGCAAAAGGTGTGTTGTCTCCTGCAAAACAGGGTCTATCACATCTTTTTCTCTTTTCTCCCTCAGAACAATTAGGTGCATTTCTCACGCACTGAATTTTCCCCAGTTCATTCACAAGATCTTGACATTAAGCCATTATTAGAGCATGGGAGCGCTCGAATATGGTGTGTTACACCCTCCATTATAAAGCCCCTAACATTCTATTTGCTATAAAATTGGCATAATTAAAGTTAGGATCGTACAATTTGTGGTGAAGGATCACCAGAGAAAGCAATTCATACTCTCCAAATTTCAGCCATATCAGTTGGATAACAGCTGAGATATTGCCGTTGAAAACCACTTTGAAAGCCTGTTTTTTCAAAAGTTAGACGTTTCGATCTCAGCAAGGTAAACGGGTTTTGTGTTGGTTGGGAGGAGGTGTAAGTCTTTTAGAAAACTCAAGGAGGCTGGTGGGCATGCCTTTGGTTTATTTTTCGTAAATCCGGTTAGTAGTCATTAAGTTATGACATCTTGAAAATTCAGTGTTAGTCTATGGGGATGATCCTGAGTGTGGAGTGCTTACAAACATTCTGTGTGTAATACAGAGACTGATTCAAAGCAAACAGTCTTGAATACTGGGGACTACAACTCCCAGCAGGCACTGCTTGCTAGAGCCTATCTGTGCTGGGGAAAGAGAGGGAACTGCACCTCCCAAGGGGCAGTGGGAGTGACTGGTCAGTCATGTTTAGAGCTGATGTGGTGTGGAGAGGAGCAGAGCAAGGCCTGAGGAAAGAGAGAGAGCTGAAGGTCAGGGACACTGAGATGACTAAACAGCAGAGCTAGATAATCCCTTTGTGACTTTTGGGGTGGCTGAACTTGCCCCCTAAACCCGCCCAGCAACATAGAGCACATGGATTTCAGTGACAGCCTTTCCCCCTCCAAAAACGTGGGGTGTCTGGACTGTGGCTCCAATGGGGCACCCCACTGGAGGAGCATGACTGGGGATGGAGTGCTGGAATTTGCCTGGAATGGTCCCAGGTGCAGGAACAGAATAAAGGTTTATCCCAGAGACAGGGACAGGAGGCTACAGGTAGGATGGAATTGATCTTCTTTCAGTACTTCTCCCTCCAAATTTCCCAACCCCACTAAGGAATGAGGGATAAGTGGGTGCTCTGGGCTGATACAGTGGGTGTTCTGCAGGAGTGGGGCAGGGAGATGGTGGGGTCCTGTGCAGAACAGTCCTGTGAGGCAGAGTGGCATGTGTAGTCCCCTTGGGAGGACTCTAAGAGCAAGCCTCAGCCCAGGGAGAGAAATTCTGGGGGAGCAGGGAGGGAGGGAGGGAGCATACACAAAGTGTGGGGAGGGAGACAATTAAGGAGAGAGAGTAGGGGCAGAGCCTCTGTAAATAGCTTCCATGGTGGAAGCCATGCACAGGGGGAGAACTTTACAAGGAGCAGCTTTATTGGGGATACAGAGTATGGAACCCAGTACAGGGGGAGGTCTGCAGAGTGGGCAGCATTATGCAAGAAAGGGAGCCCTGTCCAAGGGGGAGTAAAGTGGGGGAGTCTTGTAGAGACAGAGAGCTGCAGAATAATGGCCATAATTGTGCTGGGGGAGAGCCCTGGACAGAGGAGAACTAAGTGAGGGAGCTGGGGTGGGGGCAGAGCTGCAAGATGGGCAGCATTATGCCAGGTGGAGAGTCCTGTACATGAGCACAGCAGAGTCAGGGCATCCTGTACAAGGAGTGAACTAGCCAGGAAGTCCTGTAGAGGGAGATGTCTTAGAAAGCAGGCAGGCCAGTGTTGCAAAAGGAAAAGAGCTCTGACAGTGGGGAGTAGAGTGGAAGACTCCTGTACAAGCCATGAGCTAGAGAGATCATAGAGAGAAGTTTTTGGAAGTTTGCAATACTTAAACTGATTCTCAACCAAAGTTGTTGTATTCTTAGTAAAGCAGGGAGCTACCAATAAAAATCCAGCTTCACCTTGCTTGCTATTTAAGGAAGTAACAACCTTCTAAACTGAAGGGAGCAGCTTTTCCACCTTGACTTCCCCTAAGCCCTGCTTACTTATAGTGGTTATGCTGCTCAGCCGTCTACTGCACCAGCACGCCAAATTTCTCCATTGCATTGTATTTAACAAAAAACTTGGACATTTCATAATAAAAAAACCTCTAGTTTACAAGAAGAGTTAAGGCTCTTGCAAATTCAATCATGCACTAAAAAGCATGGAAATTGGAAGTTAAGACTCCTGCCTTAACTTCCGTGCCATGTTAGCAGTAAAGATATTATACAGTCTCACGTTTTGTGCTCATTTACAACTTAGGCTCCATGCACCCTAGGGATGGGCGAACAGAACCGAGTTTGGAAATTCGGTTCGGCTTGGTTCAGTTCAGAAGTTTGGTTCAGTCTGGAAGTTCAGTTCGGTCGACCGAACTATTCAAGTTTGGTCCGAACTCCAAACTTCTTTAAAAAGTTCAGAAATTCAAGCACCATTAAACTAAATGGAATATTATCTGTTAGGGATGGGCAAACAGAGCCGAGTTCGGAAATTCGGTTCGGTTCGAAAATCAAGTTCGGGTCAGTAGTTCGGTTTGGTCGACCTAACTGGTTGAGTTCGGCCTGAACTCCGAACTTCTGAACCGTGTTCGCCCATCCCTAATGCACCCACATTTTGCCTTTGTCTTTCAGCCCCAATCCTCTTCCTCTTTGCAAGTTGGGGGCAACACTGAAGCTGGGGACAGGAAAGCATGAGCTGGCCCCTCACCGCCTCCTTTCCATCTATCCTTTCATTTCAGTTGGGGAGAATGGAACAGCTGACTAATGGCTCATAACCGTCCCTCTTACCCACTAGTCTCCACTGCCCTCCCAGAGCACAATGAAGCTGGGTAGAGTCGTATACAAATGTTTAATTAAAACTAAGTTGAGTATGCATTGAAATTAATAAAATGGAATGGCCTCTTGAAGGAATCGAGGCAACAGCAGTGCCAGTTTCTAAATAAATACTATTGTCATTCCAACATCCAATTAAGTGATTGTGTAATTATACAACACAGTTGCATCTTTGGGAGTAAGGTAAAGGTAAAATATTTTATTGTTAGCCTTAGGCCATATTAAAACAGAAAACATATCACATAACACAACCAACATAACATACATAAAATAAAATAAAATGAACTATAGACTATTTATTTATTTATTTATTTATTTATTTTACAGATTTATATCCCGCCCCATCCTGCAGTGCAGCTCGGGGTGGCTCACAACAGACAACATCAACATTAAAAATGTTAAAATATAAATATAAAACATATCATATAAAAACATATATAAAAACAGGGCTAGAAACATAATAACCAAATAAACTAAATGGGTGGGGGACTAAAATCATCCCTCCCCACCCTCCCTCCCAAAGGCCTGGGCAAACAGCCAGGTCTTACAGTTCCGCCGAAATGTTAAAAGGCTAGGGACCAGGCGAGCTTCCTCCGGAAGGGAGTTCCACAGCCGCGGCCCTACCACCGAGAATGCTCGCTCCATCGTGGCCCCCCGTTTAACACGTTTAGACTATACACTACAAATTAAAAAATAGTTTCTCTATACTGCTTTAAAAAGATGACATTTGCACAAAATGCTGCCACTGCAGAGGAACAAGGGGAATCACAACCATCTAGCAAACAATGCATTTTAAAGTCATCACACAGCCCATCACCCATACTATCAACAAAGGATCCAATATATTTATCTCTCAAATGACTAATAGCAGGACAGTATAAGATGATATTCTTATCTGTCTCTGGTACAGCCATATTGCAATAATTGCACAGTCATTCTTCTTTTGGAATACTACGAAATCTGCCTGCCAGAAAAGCTGAAGGGAAGATGTTACATCACATCAGGGTAAGGGCTCTTCTATAGGGCTAGGATGTCCATTTAATTAAGTACGGTGGTGGAAAGTTAAATGTCCTAATATAGCTATAACCTGGGGCAGTCTTTTGAGCTAATAGTGCAGAGTTCTCATTCTGAACTCTTGATCGGCAATTCTAAGTGTTGTTAGTCTCACAGCGCCCTTATAACCTAATGGGAGCAAAGCCTCAATTGAAAACCCAAGTTTAACTATTTCTGTCTCCACAGAACGACCCCAAGGGTCGGAAGAATTTAAAGCAAAAATAGATGACAGAAGAGATTCTGATGCAGGGGGGGAAACTTTCACTTTCAGCCAGAACTTTAAAGTGGCTAGTAAGGCCAAGGATTTAATTGTTTTCATCGCTGTTTCTGCCCTCAACATGGCCAGAGGAACACAATTTGGGACTCCAAGAACTGAGCGCAAGAAGGAATTCTGGGGGCCTTCAAGTTTGTCTAAAAGTGAGGCTCCCCAGATTGCCACAGCATACAAAAGTTGCGGGATCACTTTTGCCTTAAAGAGCCGTAGAGCTGGCCCTATAAGTTTACCACCCTGAGTATAGAAATCTTTGGGAGTATATAAGGAAGGCAAGAGGGTGTGAAATGATGAGGAAGGCACCAGATGCAGTTAGTGTATTGGTTGGAATGACAGGGAAAAATACAAAGAGTGTGCAGGATCAAGTAAGTTGATGGAATGGCAGGTGGAATTAGAAATAGTTACAATAATAAGATTCTGAGTGAAATAAATGATTCGGAAGACTGATGGGATATCTGAGGAAGCAGTCCTATTGTTTTACCCACTTACCATAGCGGACTATCCTTTGACTCCCAATTGCCTCCCTCCCTCTCCTGTGGGGTTCTTTTTTTTTGTCATTCCACACACACCCGTACTTCTGTTCCATATGACACATACAGACAAACATTGTATTTCCAAGGACTTTTGAGTGCTCTGTGAGGAGAGTGGAGGCTACAGGGTTAGAGTAGCAACTTGGACCCAGAACTCCTGGGTTGTCTGTTAGCAAGTGAGAGGAGAACTGGCTCGGAACGAGGACTATTGAGTTGCCTGTGAAGGGAGCGCAACCTACTGTATTAGAGTGGGGTGGAGAGGCTGGAAGCCAGGAGTCCTGAGTTCTCTGTTACAGGGCTGGGACCAAGTAGATTAGAAGGGGTGGGAGCCAGAACCCCTAAGTTTTCACTTTCTTTAAGAGGAAACAGAGGGGGTGAGGGGCCAACTCATGACCTCCTGTCCCCAGCTTCAGTGTTGCCCGCAACCTGCAAAGAGGAAGAGGATTGGGGCTGAAAGACAAAGGCAAAGTGTGGGTGCATGGATCCTAAGTTGTAAGTGAGCACAATATGTGAGCCTGTACAATGTCTTTACTGCTAACATGGCATGGAAGTTAAGGCAGGAGCCTTAACTTTCAGTTTCTATGCTTTTTAGTTCATGATTGAATTTGCAAGAGCCTTAACTCTTCTTGTAAAGCCGAGGCTTTTTGATTATTTATTTATTTATTTCATCAATTTATATCCCGCCCCTCTTGAAAACAGCTCTTCTTTATACAGGTATTCACTCTTCTGGGTACACTTCACAAAACCCGCACAACACCCATCTCCACCCACAGAGCCCTCCAGAAAACAGGAGGAAGCTCCGTGGGTGGAGGTGGGTGTATGTCCGTGTAAACAGGCACACACCCACCTCCACCCACCGCGGCCAAACACCCATCCACACACCCACCTCCGTCCATGTAAAAATGGTCTACGAGCAGTGACAGTGGCAAAAATGGTGGAGGTAGGAAGGAAAGGGGAGACCAGGAGTAGAGCTGAAAGAGGGTACCTACAAAAACAGGTAACACATTGTATTTCCAATATCCAAATCCAAATCAACCTGGTAATGACCTGATCAGGTACCCGATGTCTTGAAATGCCGACTTTCAGTTCCAGAATGTTGACTTCCAGTACTGATTTTTTTGACGTATCAACACACAACATAGATTTATTGGGTTTCAGTCAATTTCCAACTATTTTTCAGCAACTTCCAGTCATAAAACTATTTCTAGTTCGACTTATTAAAACTTTTTTTTATTATTATTTGTCATCTTGAAACAGTTGTTTTATGGTTTTTCCATCACAGAAAATCAAATTTCCTGTCCCAGAAAGTCAACTTCCAGTCCCACGAAACTACCTCCGGTAACTTTTTTAAAAAAAACTTTGTGCTGATTTTTGGTTTTCCAACTAGATATATCAGTTGGTATACTGATATGCCAATTGTGAATCAGTAGGGTTTCCAGGTACCCAATTGGCACCCAGGTTAACCCATCAGGTTAACAACAGGCAGAAAAGCCAGCTCCAGTCATGATCTCTCTTCAACTACCTTTTGGCTGACACCTCATAGCTTCATTGTAGAGATCCTCAGTTTGAGGACATCAAAGCTGCATCCTTGTGAGTTACCTTGGCAACCTCTAAGTATCCATCTCAGAGTATTTTAGTTAACTGATGCAGTACCCAAAAGTGGGTATTGCCCACAGGTACTAAATTTAGTACCCATTTCAGCTCTACCCAGGAGCCTGTGGTCAGAGTGCATCAAAACCTGCTCCCCTTCCATCCCATCCCAGAATTGTCCCTGCAGCCAGACAGAGCCTTTTCTACACACACACATAAGTCTGTACCTCATTCTTCCTGTTTATGGCCTCACCATTTCTATGTGCCTTCCCATTAATCCCTTCATTTTTCCTCTCCTGCCCATGCCTCTTTTCTTGAGTTTCTCTTCTAGCTAACCATTCCCTCATTCTGCTCCCTGTGCTTTCAGAGGTCAGGACTCAGTAGTCACCGTTTCCATCCTTAAGTTTTGTATCTAGCCACGAGCTAGCAACCTCTGCACTTCAGCCCCCACCTTTGTCAGTGGTACACACTGTGTGGTGTGTAGTGATGAAGGCCTTATAATGAATTTCTTTGAACCATAAGGATTCATTGAAGGGGAGGGCAGGTTACATAAATCTCTGAGGGAAGGGAACATTTAAAAATTAAGTTCAGAAACATCTTCCCTATCAACATTTCTCTGACATTTCTATAAGAAATATGGATGTTTAGCATTTCATTTAATTCAGCATAGTCCAAGACCCTTTTTACATGTGCAGCGGTGGGTGGGGGCCTGGGTGTGCTGCCGCTGTGGGTGTAGGTGGGTGTGTGCCCGTTCCAATGGGCGCACACCCACCTCCACCCACGGAGCCTCCTCCGGTTTGCCAGATGGCTTCGTGAGTGGGTGATGGGTGGAGGTAGGTGTGGAGTGGGAACACGCACACACCCTCACCCCATACGGACGAACAAACACCCATCCCCCCACCCACCGCCGGGGCGTTTACATGGATGCCCTCCCCACTGGACACCTGCCCACACACCCGGTGGGAGGCATCCGTGTAAAAACGGTTTATGTGCAGATTTGTTTGTGCTCAACCTGTACCTGTTAGAGCTGTAGGCAGAAAAGCCAGCTCCAGTCATGATCTCTCTTCAACTACCTTTTGGCTGACACCTCATAGCTTCATTGTAGAGATCCTCAGTTTGAGGACATCAAAGCTGCATCCTTGTGAGTTACCTTGGCAACCTCTAAGTATCCATCTCAGAGTATTTTAGGCATCTTAATTATGCCATGTATAATTTAAAAATCATAGAGTTGGAAGGGACCTCAAAGTTCAGCTGGTCCAACTGCCTCCTGTGTGTATAAATTATTAAAACCAACTGCATTTTTCCTTTGTTCCCATAGCATCTGGAATGCCTATCTAACCCTTCCAAATTGAGATAAAATTCAGTGTTTTATTGTGTTTAGGAACAAGGCAGACAGATGGGAGTCCAAGAGTCAGCCCTTTGTTCCATGAGAACACATAGCATCAACTCTCCCGAGAATTCCTAACTGATCTCCCAAAACACAAAATCTAGTTCCAGCAAAAGTAAACATATTTCTCTAGAGATTGGGATCAAAGCACCAGGAAAAAAAAATCCATTTCAACAGTATGATGCTCATTCCATTATTTATTCTTTGGGGGCAGGAGAAAGGCAGGGTGGAGGAAACAGACTTTAGATCATTTGTGTTGTCTTATAGTAAGACCACTTCTCAAAGTTCATTTAGAGCATTAAACAAACATGCCTGAATAAGTGCCCTGTGTGGCCTGAAAGAATTCATAGCCTCACCAACAGAAGTTGGTCCAATAAAGAGACCATCTGAACTTTTCTCTATTTTGGACAAATTTGTCAGGAGTCTCTCTTTTTTTTTTCTCCCCATCCCATTCCTGTGTTGTATCCAAACATGGTGCATTTTCTTGCTGAGACAAAGCTCCCCAGGAAGTCAATATGGGTTCTGTTTGAGAAAAGACTGCAAGACCAGACCACTAGCATTTAATTAATTACCTTCTTATTCAGAAGATAGAATGCCTTAAGGATGCCAAATGATTCCTGTAAATTCTGTTATTTAAATGGACATACTTATAAGGAGCTACAGGGAGGCTGCATCCTCTCCAACTTTAAGAGCAGGGGGGAAATGAATGCCCATATGCCACTCAGCTTTTCAGTTCCCCTTCGCCTCCCCCCCCAAAAAAAAACCCAACAACAAACCTTCCAGGAGCTCTTTGCTTCACATAAAGTCCAGTGGGAGAATGAAGGGAGGCTAAATAAATTGAATCCCCTTTAGCTTTATGATTTTGGTGTGTAGGTCAAAAGGTTTATCAGAGGAAGGAAACTGTCTCACTGAGACTTCAGGAAGGAAGAGGGCAACGTACCATCAGGGCAGACGTGTCTGTGGTGTGTCGCCCTACATGAATAGACACTGAAAATTGAATAGACCGGGCATATGCAAGCTCTGGAATAATAAACTCTGAGCAATAAGGTTTGTTCATAGCTTCAGACATTTTAGAGTTTAATTTCCAAATGATGTCAGTCTTGCTGAGTGCTTCTGGGTCAGGAGTGTGGGTCATCTGTATATTGGGGGATGGGGCTTCTCTGAATTAGAGGGATGATCTGGCATTCTCTCTTGCGCGCGCACACACAATTTATTAAGTCCAAGGTTATGCTTTATAGAATATAGATTAACCTTCAAGACAGGACCATGGTATTCGAAAGCACCCTAGTACTGATTTCATTTGTACGAGCTGAGGTTCTGGCTATGTATTAATATAATTATTTTATTAACTATACTTCCTACATATATATCATATCCATGGCTCATAGCATGTTTATTTCTTCTTTGGTGGAAAGGGTTTATTGCTTTTTGATTGACTGGTGACGCTTGATATTTTGGATAAAACTCCATCCAGTACCACTACCTACAAAGTATCTTATACAACTTAATTTGTACAGTTATAAATAAAATGATCTGGGTTGTTGTTGTTTGTTTTTTTTAAAAAAAAACCTGGAACATGGCATTCTGCGTAGCTGAAATCTGGCTTTGCTGCAGTAAAAGAGACAGCTGTCTCAGCTCCAACACAAATGGAAGCTCAGATTCAAACTCTTGTTCTGTAACCCAAGGACAGGGCATAAAATAAAGCCACAGGAATATTGAGTGCATGGGTTCCACTGATGTGAGTTACAGATTTGTTGACTTTTTGACTGCCTGTCATCCCGGCTAGTGCAAAGATTTAGTACCATCCAAAAACTAGTAAATCAGTTCAACTCAAAGGGTAACTGTGCAGGGACAACAAGTTTTCCACAGCTTGTGCCAAATGAACAAGACATTATTTTTGGTTTGAGATCAACCTTCAGTCTTCTTTCTCTACCCCTTCCTCACAACCATGCCACAATTCCTTAGGGAACAAAATAAAAACACAGTTTTCGGTTTGGCTTTAAATTAAATTAAAAACACAGTTTGGGGTTTGGATTTTGCATCCTAACATGCGCTAGAGAGAAGCTGCGGCAGATCCCCGTTTGCATCGACTCTTTTTCTGTTGGCTGGCTCCTCCACGCTGCTACATCTTCCCTCGCTCCTCCCCTGCCGCCACTGCCACCACAAATGGGAACTCAGCCTTATCTATTCTTACTCCTGGACATCAACAAGACATTCAGAGTACATCCAATATAAATTTTATCTCAGCCTGATTTACCCCTATCTGTCATGGGGGATTGGGGAAGAGCGGGGAATTCCAAGGAAAAGGAAGGGGGCAGAGGACAGAGAGAACGGGCGGCTCCCTCTCGTGAAGGAAGATCTATCGGAGGTATAACAGTCCCTCAGGGTCTTGTGTGGGCTTTCCCCCCCAATTCAGAGGGCAACCCGACTCATCATCGGGGAGGAAGAGAGGAAGCCAATTGCCCCAAAGGGGGGAGAGACAAAGGGATTTCCCAGTTGCTCAGGGGAATACACAGGAATCTGGGGCGCTGTGAGAATAGGTGATAAGGGGGGAAGGGGGCGGTCCTGGGTAAGGGAGGGATGAGGGAAGGTTCACAGGAAGGAGTGGGGGGATAGGGCTTACGCTCAGGGAAAAGAGTATTGCAAGGAGAGAGCAGGGAGGAGTTAGGGTAGGCAGCGGAGGAATTAGGGAACCCAAACACCAAGACCTCACTTCGGATGCTGCCAGGGAAACAGAAACTAGGACTAACAAGGAAAACACACAAGCACTCTTACCACAGACTCACTCCACGGAAGGGGAAAACATAGGATGTGCTCACTCGAGCCACACACACTAGCAAGGATTCAGACAAGGTTGAATTCACAAGACACCAGGGGGTCAGCCTCTCAGAAATGATTACCGGCGGTGGCTCCTGGCCCCGCCAGAGTGTTATATAGCTCCAGCCCTGAAGAGAACCAACGTGCTCAGGGCGAGGCCCCAAGCCGCCGCCGAGCCTGACTCCGCGTATGGCGTGCTTTGTGTTTGGTCAGGGCCCGGACTCTCCCGCCAGCGTGGGGAGGCCCCGCCCCACTGCAGCAGCGATTACAGCGCTCCCGGCTTCCCATTACGTCAGGTCGTTGCCGGGCAACAGCACGCCGGCTGCCAGCCACCGCCAGGGTGGCATGTGCCCTGACACTACGTAGTTTAACCTCATAACCAAAGGGGCTTCCCCCGCTGGCTCAGGGGTGGGGTTTCCGGCCCGAGAGGGCTGAAGATTCCCTAGCTGATCAAGGTACAGGGGGCTGGAAGCCGGTTGGGCTCACCCCCCAAAACAGCAGCCCTACCTGAGCCATACTGGGGAGTGACTTGGGCGCCTTGGTCCCTGTTTGTGATTCTCCCCCCCTCCCCCCTGCCCCTCCCAGTGGCAGAGGGAAAGGGGAGCGGGACCAAAGGAGCTTCCCCCAGTGGCTCAGGGGAGGGGTTTCTGGCCCAAGAGGGCTGAAGAATGGTGTGTCTGTCGGCTCTGCTGCAGGCGTGCGCCTGAGGGCTGCACCAAAGGGCCCTTAGGTGTGGCCCTTGAGTGAGGCCCGTGGGGCTGGGGGAAAAAGCTGGGAACCTTTGGGAAGGTGGGAGTTTGGTGGGAGGATTAGAGGGGTTTAGTTTGTGGTTTTATGCAAAGGGAGTGGGGGGGTTGTATTTTATTATTTTGGGGAGAGGGATGTTTGGAGGGGGAGGGATGAAGGGGGGGGACAGGACAGGTGTTTGTCCCGCTCACTACCCCCCAGGCAGATAGACAGATGGTTCTCGGTCAGGGGGCCCCCGGCCCTGTGTTGATGCTGTTAAATGTGAGATCGGTGGCGAATAAGGCAACAACTGTCCAGGAGGTAATCCTGGGCTATGCTGCCGATCTCGTATGTATCACAGAAACCTGGCTGGACAATGAGTCAGGGCTGACCTTGTTCCGGCCGGGCATTCTGTGCAGCATCAGCTGCGCTCAGAGGGACGGGGAGGGGCGCGGCGTAGCCATGATTTACAAGGAGGGTTGGACTGTAAGGAGGTATTTGGTGCAATCCATATTAGGTATTGAGGGTCTTCACCTTGTGTTTGATTTGGCGGGTGACAGTTTGGAAGTGCTGCTTGTATACCGTGCACCTACCTGTGCAGCAGCCTCCCTACATGCTTTGGCAGAGGTGGTGTCAGAAGTGGTGTTGCGGTCCCCGAAGTCAGTAGTCTTGGGGGACTTCAACATTCACGCCGACGCTGACCTTGTGGGAGCGGAGCATGAGTTCATGGCCACCATGGACCTGTCCCAGAGAGTTATCGTCCCGACACACAAGGGGGGACATACCTTAGACCTTGTGTTTTGCACTGGCCTTGAGGCAGGCAGTCCGTTAGTGGGGGCATTATCAGCTGTACCCTTGTCATGAATGGACCATTACCTCCTGCAGGCCTCGCTCCTGGCTCATGTCTGCCCCCGGAAAGGTGCAGAACTGATTCGGATGGTTCGCCCCCGGAGGCTGATGGAACCCGATCAGTTCCGGAAAGCTCTGGGTGAGCTTCCCTCTGATCTTGACGACTGTTCCATCAATGACCTTTTCGTATTATGGAATGCCTTGCTGACGGAGGCCATTGATCGGACAGCTCCTAGGTGTCCGCTGCCCAGGCGACAGCTCCACAGGCCTCTTTGGTTCTCCAAGGAACTGCGGGGGCTGAAGTGACAAAAGGCGGCGGTTGGAGCGATGGTGGCATCATTCGCATGCTGAAACCAACAGATTGCGTCATAGAGCCAGTTTACGGGCCTATGCCGTAGCCATGCGTGCGGCCAGCAAAAAAGGAGTTTTTTGCTACCCTCATAGTATCCACTAAATCCCATCCAGTGTAGCTTTTCCGGGTGGTGCAGGGGCTGGTGAGTCCCGCCTCCCTCCGCCTTAAAGTGGAGTCATCTACTGCTCGCTGTGACATGCTTGTGGATTATTTTCTGGATAAAATCGCTCTGATTCACCATGACATTGGTGCCACAATTAATACATATGGAGAACTGGGGGTTATGGAAGCCTTGTCTTGTCTGGTTTTGTGGGATCAATTTCAGTCGGTGACACACACCGATGTGGTTGGTCTTCTTGGGGCTTGTGAATTAGATCCTTGCCCGTTCTGACTGATTAAATCTTGCCAGGAGACAATAGGGCCATTGCTGGCTGGGGTGGTCAACGCCTCCCTTCAGAAGGGCAGAGTGCCGGGCTGTCTCAAAGAGGCAGTGGTTTGGCCTCTGCTCAAGAAACCATCGCTTGACATTGACTCCCTTGCCAGCTATCAGCCTGTCTCTAACTTTTCCTTTTTAGGGAAGGTTATTGAATGGGTAGTGACTCAGTAGCTGCAGGGACATCTTGACCACATCAGTTATCTGGACCCCTCTCAGTCAGGATTTCATCCGGGGTATGGCACCGAGACTGCGCTTGTGGCTTTGGTGAATGATCTGCACTGGGAAATGGACTGGGGTCGTTCGACCCTATTAGTTCTATTAGATCTTTTGGCTGCATTTGATACAGTTAATCATGATATGTTGGTGACACGCCTGAGGGACTGTGCAGGGGAGGGAGGGACTGTTCTTGAATGGTTCCACTCCTTCCTGACCAGTAGAATGCAGCGAGTGGTTCTTGGGGAGTTTTTTTCATCATACCGAGGCCTCTTGTGTGGAGTCCCGCAGGGTTCGGTTTTGTCCCCTCTCCTGTTCAACATATACATGCAGCCACTCGGTGATGTGATCAGGAGGTTCGGCATGCGGTGTCATCAATATGCTGATGACACCCAGCTGTATCTTTCTTTTTCAACAGACCCAGGCCCTGCAGTCTTGGTACTTACTCGGTGTTTGACAGCTGTGGGGGACTGGAAGAGGACTAACCGACTGAAGCTGAATCCCGACAAGACGGAGGTGATGTTGGTGGGTAAGGCGCTGGAGATGGTGGCCCCCATTATTGGTGCGGTCTGCCCTCCATTGGTACCCCAGGTACAGAGTCTGGGGGTGCTCCTCGACGTGAAGGTCTGCCTGGATCTCCAGGTGGAGCCTGTAGCAAGGAGTGCCTTTCACCAATTACATCTGGTGCAACGACTTTGGCCGTTTGTTTCAGGCTCTGACCTGGCCACCATCATCCATGCTTTCATCACCTCTAGGCTATTGTAACGCTCTCTACATGGTGCTACCCATGGTGATGGTTTAGAAACTGCAGCTGGTGCAGAATGTGGCCCATCTTCTGGTAGGACTGGTAGGGCCACTGGGAGCACATTACACCAGTGTTCCACCCTCTGCATTGGCTGCTGGTGGTTTTTTGGGCCCAATTCAAGGTGTTGGTTTTGGCCTATAAACCCCAAAATGGTCTAGGCCCTACCTATCTGTGGGACCGCCTCACTCCACAGGTGTTGGACCGGCCCCTGTGGTCATTAGGGGGTGCCCTGCTCAAGGTCCCCCCCGAGTCTTCCGGGGGGCCACACAGGGGAGGGTGTTCTCGGTGGCCGCTCCACAGATCTCCCCTCTTTTCAGAGCAGTTGTAAGACCTGGCTGTTTCACCAGGCATTTGGCGAGGGAGATGGGTGAGGGGGGGTTGTTGGGTAGTTGTTTTAAAATTTTAGTTGTTTTAAATTGTTGTTTTAATGTTGTTTTAAGGTTTTGTGAATTGTAAGTCGTCCCAAGCTGCCTGTGACAGGACGGGCGGGGTAGCAAAATTTTAAAAATAAAATAAAATAAAAATAACAACCCTGGGTAGGTCATTATTATTCCCATTTTACAGGTGGAGACCTGAGGCGAGAAGATTATGACTTGATCAATGCCACCCAGTGAGCTCATAGCTGCCACAGGATTTGAACCCAGGTCTCCCAGGCCCACGTCCTACACCTTTTCTACTAGACAACACTGGATCTCTAAGAGAGTTTTTTGTTCTTTCATTCTTTGAATTAGGTTTATGTCAACTGCAGTCCTAAACACATTTACTTGTGAATAAGTACCATTGATATCAATGGAGCTTACTCATAATTGTATTTAGAACTGCAGCCATAATCTTTACCTACTTCAGAAAAGCTTAGGTTTGGCTCCTGCTGACTGTGATTGCTCATTTGTACATATTTTTAAAATATTTTCACAGACCTTACTGCTTGCCTAGTTCTTCTGAAATCTTCTGTAACCCATTATGGTTGTTGACATTAACTGAAGAATGATACTTGCTTATGATCTCACCAAGTGTACAACTCAATGAGTTCAGCAGATGTTTCCCAGTTGACTTCAGTGGGAACTTTTTGGATTATATTTTCCCTCATTCCCAGGAGCCAAGACCCAATTTTAGCAAACTTGCTAATCCAACCAGCAACAACAAGAGTGGGGAAAAAGGCTTCCTACCCAGAAATTTCAGAATGTTCAGTGTTTAAAACACAAAAAAAAACTAAAGTCTGAGTGACCTGTAAGAGTGGAATAGTGGTGAGAGGAAGGTGAATTTTATGAAAGATGGTTTCTTGTTTTAAGTAAGAATTAGATAAATTCTTAGAGGATAAAATGAGTATTAGGCCGCTTTTAAACGAGGCGCTCAAAAGCACCTCCTGAGCCCCACGTTAAGAGAAAAGCCATGCGGGGAGTGATTACATGCTCCCCACACTGCCGGAAATTACGTGGTCCCTGTTGTCGGCAGCAGCTGGAGATGTGGGACTTTGAAGAGGCGCGTTCTGAAAACCTCCCTTTTCCAGCTTTCAGAATGCTTTATTCTTGATCTACTTCTGGAATCTCACACTGATGGGTATCTGCGCTCAGAAACCACCTGCAGGCTTTCAGAATGCGCCTCTTCAAAGCACCGCATCTCCAGCTGCCGCCACCAACGGAGAGCACATCACTTCCGACAGCACAGGGAGCATGTAAACACTCCCTGCGTGGCTTTTCTCTCAATGCGGGGCTCCGGAGGCGCTTTTCAGCATCTCGTTTAAAAGCGGTCTCAGTCAGGTTAATCAGGCAATGACACCTAATTATTGAGAGATAAAGTGAATAGCAGGAAATCGATCACTCCATTGTGGCCTGTTTTGCACTTCTCTGATGCAACTGAAGTTGGCCACTGTCAGAGACAGGATGCTGGGCTAGGTGGATCATGGATCTGGCTCAGTATGTCACTTCTTATGCTCTTATGAAATCAGAAAAACAAATTTGGTATCTTGTATAATTGATTGCCACTGGGGAAAAAACACAACACACTTCTCTAAAATGAATGTGATACTTTTAAGACAAATCCTGGTCTCTGTTAAATATAGCTGTGTGGGGGAAACAGAGCACTAATAGTTTTTTTCCCAAAAAAAACAACGAAAAGAGATGGCAGTTTTAAGTTAGTTTTCACTAGCTTGTCCTTCCCATACACCTTAATTTAAAAGTGCTCAAGAGGAAGGGTGTGCCCAACTAACAGTGGCGGCCGTAGGCTGAGGGCGCCTGGGGCAGTGCCCTGCCCCCGCTCTCCCCCATCCCCGGTGCCACTGACAGTAGTGCTCACTAGTGCTACTGTCAGTGGCACCGGGGACGGGGGAGAGCGGGGGCAGGGCACACCACGCGCTCTGACTGAGCACTCTCTGCCTCTGTCTCTGCCGGCGTGGCGGCTGAAACTGACATCGGAGCACCGCGCTGCAGTCAGAGCAGCGCGGTGCTCCGATGTCAATTTCACGCTGCCGCCGGCAGAGACAGAGAGCGCTCAGTCAGTGAGCACTAGCTGCCTGGACTTCTTCTGGGACTTAGCCTGAACGTGAGCTGGGCGGCTCAGTGTTCAGACCAAGTGCGCCGCTAGGGAAAGCAAATTTCCCTGAGCGGCAGCTTTGCATTGAGCCCTATGGGCTCAATGCAAAGCCTCACCTGGGTGTTCGGTGGAGGCACTCAGCAGCGGGAGGTGCTGCAGTGCGCATGCTTGACTGAGTTGAGCATGCGCTCCGCAGCACATCTCGCTGCCGAGCGCCTTCACTGAACAGTGAACTGCCTGCCAGACAGTGGTGCCAGCAGCCAGTCCCCAGGACCCCGACAACTGTAAGTAAACACGCGTGGGAGGGGAGTGTCGGGGAGCAGAGGCTGGGGCCCTGGGATGGAAGGGGGGAGGGTGTGCGAGACTGGGGAAAGGGGGGGGTGGATGTGCACACCCACCCTCCCACCCCTTCCATGATCCCAGGCCCTCAGCCTGGGAGACAGTGGGGAAGGGGGGGTGAGCGGCGGGG
>QEPC01000599.1:712287-736065 GCA_003113815.1 Sphenodon punctatus
CAGCAGAGGGTGAGATGGAATTAGTATTTAATGTCCTGTGATTCAATTGAGGTTTTGAAATCGTGAGATGTAACGGTTAGTCTGGTGATCTTACGAGTGTTCAAAATCCTAGAAATGTGATGTTTGTGATAAAACTGAGGTTTTGAAATCATGAGATGTAACTGTTAGTCTGGTGATCTGCCTGCTTTTAAACCTGGCAGAGGTGAATATAACCTGCCCAATTGAAATTGCTGGATTAAGTAATGTAATGTCCATCCAATGTTAACCCTAGGAACTCCTTGCTTCTGGCTGGGTTATGCCCTGGCTCCGCCTACCGTATCCCTGACTCTGCCCCTAGGCTAGGCTCCACCTGTAGGCCCACCAGCCCGGCCTTACTGCCCCAGTGCCCCTCCAACATCAAAACCCACCAGCCACCCTTGTCAACTAATGTTAACTGCCACAGATTTTAGCGTTGTGAGAGAGAAAATCTGTACAGTAAAAACAATTTCCTATCTGCTCAAGCTGGGCAAGGGTTTTTCTAAAGAAGGTAATTACAGAAAGAAGGTAAAGTGCAAAGGGAACATCCTGAGAAGCTGATGGATAGGTACAAGGAGCAAGGACATCTATTTTTTAATATGGGTTTTGTTCAGGAAAATACCAGGTACAGAGGACTAGCAGAGCAGTGGCAGTAACTACCCCATCTGGGTCTCACTGCTGCTACTCCAAACCTCATACATGAACCCCACAGAGATGACCCTGACAAGACCTAGACAGTCCAACACCCTCTCTCTAACTTACACTGACAGGAGACCACAAGGAGTGTTGGTTTCTGTATCAGACTGTCATCTTATTCTACCGGTTTCCTCTTTGAACAAATCCTGTTTCCTTTTCAAATGTGAGGAATTTAAATTGATTTTTCCTTCTAGGCCACTTGTCTAATGTCTTGTGACATCAACAGCAGAGGGGGATGTCCTCAAGCTTTGTGAATGGATCCCTGCCTCTCCCTATGCTCCCTTTTTTGTCCCCTTCCATCCCCCCTGTTCCTCCTAGATTGTAAGCATCCCAGGACAGGGATCTGTCTCTAATTAATGATTGGTCAGTGCCAGGTACATTGCTTAGTCTTGGTGTCCAAATTATTATTATCAGCATTAATAGCAACAGACTCATTCGAGGTAATCTTTATTGCCAACCATTTCCTGGTTGGTAATAAATCACATAAGTGCCATTTTGGGTCAGACCAATTGCCCATTTAGCCCAGCACAAAGTCTAACAGTGTTTGCTTCAGTTGCTTCAGAGAAGTTCACAACCGATCATAATGGAGTAATCCAGTTCTACCTACTGAGTCCCAGTCCCCAACAATCAGAAGTCTCATCTCTCCCAAAAGCTACCAATTTTTGCTGAATAGTGCTAGCATTATAAGGAATCCTGACCACTGCAAGTAACCTAGACTGGTGAATCTAACCAGCTTGTTAAACTTTCTAATCTAACTTGCACATGTTGTTTTTTTCTCATTGGCCCAGATAAAAAATTAAAGAACACAACATGACAAGTCAACATTCCAATTGCAATTACTGCATGGAAACCCTTCGTGGGAGGCGGTTTACACTGAGAGAAGAGAACGCATACTGTGTTACGTGCTACGACAGCCATTTCGCCAACTCCTGTGAGGAATGCAAGAAGCCCATTGAATGTGATTCCAAGGTAAACATTTTTGTTTTGTTTCATAACTCTTTATAAAGACTCCAGTCCTCCAAGCACTGTATTGACCATATCTCCATTCACCTGAATGAGGCTTGTATCTGTGCAATATTTTGAGAGTGGAGTCTTAATGAGATTGTTAAATCCCTGCATATGAAATCAACACCATTGCTAGAGGGTCCTGCACTAGGCCTTCATGCCACAGAGGCCTGCTTTGTTCAGTTCAGTTCAGTTCAAATGTATTTGTTTCAACCTGCTAAAGGAATCCCATGCCTAAGTGTGATGGCTTGGACATGACAGCTCTGCATGTGAAAAGAGCATCCTTGGCATGTCTGTCTGCAGGCTGCAAAGAAAACTTTGAACATGTTCTAGACGGCTGCTTGTGATAAGGTGTCAGGGCCATGTTAGAAAAGAGATGGTAGTGGATGTGATAATGAGCAGCTGGCTCTTTAGAAAAAGCTTCTGGTGAAGGACAGTCATTTGCTAAGGACTGTGTTCTTTGGTCTGCAGATAATAGGTGGTAAGAGGGTGGCATGAAAGAAACCTAGAGATGCTATATGCTGAAACACAGACTGGAGCAAAATGGAAAACACAGCACCAGGGGCATAACCAAGGAGAGTTTGGGGGGTGGGGCTGTACCTTGCATTCAAGGCCTGTGCCTCCACCCTTAATTTCTCTCCTCTCTATGACTGCTGTTGCCCTCCTCCTACTTCTGCCCCTCCCATTGGAGAGACCTTGGTTACACCAATGTGGAACACACATAACTGACCTTAGTCAATATTGTTATTGTTGATAATAATAATAAATAATAATAATAATAATTAATAATTAATACATTTTATTTATATACCGCCTCCTTGCCTTACATGGCACTCAGAGCACTTCACAAAGTATAAAAACAGTATAAAACAATTTAAAAACAACAATTTAAAACAATAATAAACAATTTTAAAATAGGGAAGGAAAAAGGGAGGACAGAGTACATTGAAGGAACCAGCAGTGAATCCTAAAAGCACCTAGAAAAGAAATATGTTTTCAGGTGCTCTTTAAAGGTAAGGAGGGAGGAACTGATAAGGACATCCGGAGGGAGCTAGTTCCATACTAACGGACCCACCACAGCAAGAGTCCGATCACCCGCCTACTTCAGGCGCGATGGTGGAACCACCAAACAACGGGTGGTTTCTGAGTGCAGATACCCATCGGTGTGAGATTCCAGAAGTAGGTCAAGAATATAGCCACTGGGTCTAAGTCATTCAGGACTCTAAAAACCAGCAGCGCAATCTTAAACTCATAGTTACACTATGGGACTATGGAAAGAAAGAGACCGGTTCCATAGTGACTAAAGAAATTACTGAAGATGAAGCTGTGGGGAGTGGGGACTTAGGGCATTTATAGACGAGACAAAAAAGGCGGCTGATCCTTTGATCAGCCGCCTTTCTTGCCGCTCGTCTACATGCTTGGCCTGCTTTTTAATCCGCGTCGGAGGGGGCAGGCGATCATGCCCCCTCCGACGCAGATTCCCAAAGTGCCGGCTTTACGCCGCACTTCCTGGTTCCGCAGGCGATTGCGCATGCGCGGAAGGGCGCGCATGCGCACTGGCACTCTGCGCCGTGTCTGAACAGCAGACACGGCACACAGAGACGCCGCGGGGGAAAAGCCGGCATTTGGGCGATCCCGCTTGTAAGCGGGATCATCTATAAACGCCCTTATATTTGTCTTGCAGAATTATAGTCCTTCAAAGTTAGAAATATGTCTGATCTAACAAGCCTTTTATCTTGTGTTTGGTGCAATATGGCTTTGTAGTTGCTGCACCGTAAATCTCGAACTATCCACCTACCATCTAACAAGCCAGAATCTGGGTGTGCCATGTTCCCAATCCAGAGTGATGCGGGTTTGTTACAGTTCTTGTTAAAATGGCCAGTGAGTTATGCTTGTGGTGTAAGGCCCCTGAATAAAAAGCATGAAAGACTAGGGGCATTTTTACACGAGCACGACATTTGTGGGTTACAGCAATCTGCCACATTCACAAGGATGCAGCAGCGTTCCTGTGAGTGCTGTTTGCACAACTGCCTGTATCGCGTGTGGGTACCTGTTCAGCCACATTTACCCAGTCCTCACTGCTGATGTTCTGAGAGAGAGAGAGATTGCACAAGCCATAAATGTGGTGTGCGGAGTGGAACGCTTCTCCAGCTGCCTGTGTATGGTCTCAAAATGGCAATCGGAGGAAACGTGACCTTGTGCAATCTCACGCAAATGGTGTTTAGACGGTAATTTGCGTCTTTATGGGGCGAGTTTTGGAAAGCGCGTTAATAAACCACTGATGGGATTTTTAAAACACAGATTAAGACGCTGAGATTTCCACATGAAATGCAGGAGCGTTGTTCACACATGAACTCGGTTGGCTCCCACTCTCCTGCTATTTCAGCGTGTATGTAAGACCTGGCTGTTCCGTCAGGCTTTTGGCGAGGAATAGGGGTGGGGTGGGGGAGTGGGGTTTTCCCCCACATATTGTAATTTTAAATTGTTTTTAAACATTTTATATTTTATTTTTATTGAATGTTGTTCGCCGCCCCGGGCTGCCCTGAAGGCAGGAGGGGCAGGATATAAATTTTAAATAAATAAATAAATAAATAAATAAATAAAACTTGATTCACTAGTTTAATTGCCTGCTGGCAGGGGGATATGTCTCATGCAAAAACACCCTAGGGCCTTTAACATATGGAATGTTGTCCCTTATGTGCCTCATTAGCCCTAGATTTACCCACTCATGTGTCCTGCAGCCACCAGATGTTCACCCCAGGACCACCGTCATTGCCAGGAATGTGGAGCCCACTGTGCAGGGAAATGTGGGGCAACACGCTGTCCCAGGGCCACCTCCTGTGTGTTGTGGGGGCCATAGGGCACCCACAGGACTGCCCCATGCCCCCCATCCATTGGGGGCATGCACATGCATCCAGCACCATGGGGTTGCAGATGCCAGCCTAGAGTATCAGGCGAGCACCCACAACTCTATGGGATGGGGGTGGAGGGGATGGCTGCCCATCTTCCGGGTTCCTTTAGGAGCCTGCAAGTAGCAGCTGTGAGGGATGGGAGAGGAAGGGAGTGACTCCAGGAGGCTCTTTTCCCATGTATTAACACCCTGGGATGGCCTATCCTGAGACTAATAAGAGGAATTTATCTACCATGTTCATTTCGTTTCCTGCACAGAATTGTTTGGAGAGATGAGGTCTTGAAAATGGCCTAACTTGCAGCAAATAGAACCATTTGATTCTATACCACAGTATTTTTTAGGGCCTTCAATATTTGATGAAAAGAGGTAACTTGGATTGTTTTAACCTTTCATTGTGGTGATCTAAGCAACGACATTCTCTCTCTGTCCACTCTTTATTTAATTCAATGGATAAGATCACAGGAAACTTTAGATTAAGGACGTCCAGTGGAAAGTGACTTTGCTTAGTCTATGCTATAAATTGTTTATAATAAATTGTGGTAAATGTTGAACACAGAGGAGTTCAGTTAGAAACTACAATTATTTATCATTTGGAGGCAATACTCTCTGTCTTTATAAACAAAAGCCTTAAGAAGAATATGTATGGATTAAAATATTTTATTTGACATATGACAAGTTAATTTCTTCTTTAGCTCACAATGCCTCAGTCATCTCTTAAATGAAAATCTTGATAGAAGAGGCTCAGACTAAACAAGTTCAGTTTTTCTGGATTTCACATGCCTACCATTTTGTTCTCTATCCTCTTGTCAAATTCCATAGGAGTTCATTTTATTTGTTTGTATTATTACTTGCCCTATCCCATGGGCTCAGGGAAAAACATTATAATCCTTTGTTTGTTTGTTTTTAGATTTCTGTGCCACTCTTTTTCCCAAAGTATTCAGGGCAGATTGCAATATATTTTTAAAAACTCACAATATAGATAAAATTGATGATTATTATATAGAAGCTAAATTCCACCTAGGTTCCCATAAAAATCCACTCCCCACGTACCCTATGTCTACCGACCAAATGCCACTTCACCCACTCCTTCTCCCAGGGGTCCAACCCATTTTTTTTTCCAGCCCGTACATCCCCTTTCACAGGGGGCGACACTGCATAAAACAGCAGACATTCTCCCAAAACACTTCCTACCAGCTTCCCATGTTCCCTGCTGCCCTCTAGTCCTAACATCAAAACAAAGCTAGTCACCCTCACAGCAACCTCTATAAGACAGGCAATTATTATTCCCATTCTACCTCTGGGGAACTGAGGGTGAGAGAGTGCAACTTACCCAAGACCACCAAGTGAGTTAATGGCCAAGTCCAAGACCAACACCTTATTTATTTATTTTTTATTTATTTTATAAATTTTTACCCCACCCCTCCTGCCATGCAGCTCGGGGCAGCTTCCATACATTTAAAAAAACAGTAAAATCAATTAAAAATCATCATAAATATTATAAAATATTAAAACAGGGCTAAATATAATCATAAAAACCAAAAATAGGTTCGGGGAGCTAAAAGAAAACCTACCCTACTCACCCTCCCTCCCAAAGGCCTGGGCGAACAGCCAGGTCTTACAGCTTCGCCGGAATGTTAAAAGGCTTGGGGCCAGGCGAGCTTCCTCCGGAAGGGAGTTCCATAGCTGCGGCCCTACTACCGAGAATGCCCTCTCCATCGTGGCCCCCCGCTTAACACGGGGGACCTCCAGGAAGGCACCCCCGGCAGACCGCAGGAGCCGCTCTGGGACGCGGAGGGCGAGGCGGTCCCTGAGGTATGAGGGGCCGAGACCTAGCAGTGTACTTATCTGCTAGGTACACTGTTTTGTGTGACCCTCATTGGACTTGGGTAGTAGGGATTGATCCAATTCTCGGACCCTGCATTCACTTTGAATTTCAGGTTTACATGAGCCTAGAAACTTTCAAGGAAGAATCTGTCAAGGTTCCCAAGTTGCACATAATTTTAGCATGTGGCGATAAATTTGTCCAGGGTTGCCTGAAATAGAGGCTACATTGAAATAGTCCAGCAGCAATCTGTCAACCCCCAAATTATGGTATTAAAGTCCCCCCCCCCCCGCTGATTACATAAAGCCATTAAGGGGGCAGGAGGGCTGAAAGGGATTGGGGGGGGGGAGTTTCCCAGAGTATCAAATACCTAGGGGCCCACCTTCTGGGAAAACTATGAATGGAAATTATAGAGGAATACATATTTAATCTGGGGTTGGTAGGTCACCTGAAAAATCCGTTTGCCTAGGGCCTCCAAAAATCTTTTTAATGGCCCTGCTGGTGTTTTCTAGAAAGAATTGGAAATGACAAATTATTGTTCTGCTGTGTGGCAGATCAAGAATTACCTTAGGTTGTCTCCCTAGTGCGGCAATGGGTTGTGTTCCTGCATCTAAAGGGCTGTCCAGAAGAATGTCCTGCATTAAGGGGGTCTTGGGATTATCACCGTTATGACAATCTGTGACAAGGGGGTGGAGGGGGAGGAGCGTTGGTCATACAGGAGACCACATTGATGTGTATGCAACGCCAGAAGAATGAATTAGTACGCAGTCACTAGCTAGGTTTTATTTGTAAATGTTTACCACTGTCTTTAGATGTTCTCAGTTTTTTTAAAACAAATACTCTCTTTCAGCTGTTGCTGTCATGAGTCAAGAAACTGCAAAGGTTTATTAAGAGTCTGGAAAATATAATTCTTCTCCAGTCAGGTTTTGTTGGTATCTATTGATGTTGTAACTCACTGAGTTCTCTAGTTGCCCCTAGAATCTTAAAAAGAGAGCAAACAAGGTCTGAGGATGGGGAAGCTTTTCCCTCCCATGGGCCACTCTGAGGCTACTTTGCCCACATTACACAATTTCACCTTACTTTGTATGTTATGTGAGATTTTGTCACTTGTGCATGCGCCGTTTCTCATTCAGCAGAAAAATTAACAAGAGTTCCATCACGGATGTCAGGGCAGGGAAATCCAGCTCTGACACGTGAGTTCTGTATTACATGAGATTCGAGGGTATGCATGGGGTGATTTCTGTATTACAGGAGATTGGGATGCGTGCATTGGGGTGAGTTTAACATGAATTTAACTTACGATAAAATTACATCGTGTAAATGGATCCTCTAACGGGTCCCTTAAGGTCACATGACCTTACTTTGCACGGGGGGGAATGGAAAGAAAAGAACATGGTCATGCAGCCCAGCAGGAATCTTACATTACTGCTATTTTTGTATGGGATAGAATCTCACATGAAAATCAGCACGTGGGCAAGCAGTCTGAAAATTAGTATAAGCTCTTCTGGTCAGATAGGCAGTGGTGATGAGTGATGCTTAAGTGGCATGGTCAGGATAAATCTGTATCATAGACCCATCCCCTAACCTTGAGTCCATGTCTTCATTTCCATTCTGTTCCCTGGAGCTCACTTTTTTAGTTCTGGAGGAAAAGCACTGGATCCACAGGAACCGGATTTGGACAGGAGGCAGGAACTAGAAAGGGGACAAATTAAAACAAAAAACCACCAGTCACAGGCAGCCTTTGGCCCATGGAATGGAGCTTCTCCACCTCTTCTCTAATGTGAAAAGGGAGGGAAGAGAGAAAATAAGAAATCCTGAAGATTGGTGGTTGGGTTTTTTTAAGTTGTTTAAAAATGCTTTCATGCCTTTTTTATAGGAAAAATGTTTCCCTTCGCTGGTCACCTTTAAAATACAAAGTTAACCTTTCCAAGAAATAAAAAATCCATGTCCAGACCAGTCTGACGAGCCAAGGAACAAATCATTAAGTCTGTGATCCACAAGCCATGTACTCTTGCAGGCTTCAGTGTGGTTCTTAAGTTCTGAAATATGTGGTTTGTGGTCTAAACATACAGCCTATGCAACTCTGTTCTTTGGGCCAAGAAAAGGGAGCGCCAGGATATCCTCCAGGGGTAAATTATTCATGTCGCCTTTAACAACGGCCCCCATGCCAACAGTACTGACTACCTTTCAAGTGATTTGTGTTCCGCTTTTCTTTTAATGCTTTTAATTCTTTTATATCCAAATGCTTTTTGATTAACGTGTATTTCCTGTCTCAAAGGATCTTGCCTATAAAGGTCACCACTGGCATGAAATGTGCTTCAAGTGTGCCAAATGCAACCATTCTTTGGTGGAAAAGCCTTTCGCTGCTAAGGATGAGCTCTTGCTGTGCACCGAGTGCTATTCTAATGAGTATTCATCTAAGTGCTTCCACTGTAAGAAAACCATTATGCCTGGTAAGATAACAAGGACTCTTCACTAACTAAATGAAATTGTCATATTGCATTTTTAATTAAATTCAAGTACTTGAATAGTCATACTGTGAGACAAAGTACAATACTTTGGCTTTTGCATTCAGGAAACTATCTCCCTCCATCTCACCTCATTGTATTGTCATCTTTTTCCAGCTGTCACTGCATTTGTAATGATGTTGTGCTGCACAAAAATAGTAAAGCTAGTCTTGAAAGTTTCAGGTCTACCTATGTGACTTCACTGGCTTTGCTTAAACAGACAATATTCAGGGAATCTCTCATTGGTCTTGCTTAGGGCAGTTGCTGTAGTGCAAGCATGGGCCAGTGGCTGGCTTGAACAGACATGACGGTGTGCCTTAGCACACTTTGCCACAAACCATGGTAGTGCTTGCCACCAGCTGTTCCCCACAATTTTCTGAGATCACAATTGGTGGTAACTGCTACCATGGTTCAGGGTAAAGCGTGCTAAACATCTGGCAGCCACCAAACAGAACTATACTTTCCCTTCCCCTTTGGTGGGCAGATTCTAGGGCTGTATACCCATTTTTTTTTAAATGTATTTATTTTATTATAGATAATTTTGTTGCCATTTTAAAAAAAAGAATTCATTGATTTCTATGGGAAATTGATGTTTGGCTGTAATGTCTTCATTTTTATCCTATTTGCTTGAAATTTGGGCTGATTATACCCATTACCAAAGTGATCATTCCTGCCAAATTTAATATAGATTGGATAAACGGTCCCAATTCTATAAGTGATTGACATTTTGTGGTTTATGCATACATTTGCAGCTATCACGACTTTGTTTTCCATAAAATTTTGGTTAAATTTGTACTCCTTGTACCCCCACCCCTCCTGAATGGTATCATCCCTGACAACTTTCAGGAAGATTGGATAAAGGATTCTGATTTTTATAAGCAATTTAATCATGTCATGGTTTGTATGCACATTTTCAGCTGTAGCATCTTTTTTTTCATCCAATTTTGATAAACTTTGGTTAGGTTGTTCCAGTCACACTAGTGAAACTATCTGCCAAATTTCAGAAAGGTTAGATAAAGGATGACAATTTTATAATCAATATAAGTTTCATATTTTCAGCAGATGTTGTGCAGTTATTAGTTCTGAAAATGTAGGGACAGAAATTAAAATTCTAGGACATAACTGGGACTTCAGGGAGCAAGGCAGAGGGGAGGAGGAAGCATCCCAGTGATTCCAAGACATTATGGACACATGAAGGCTGGCCAATCCCAATCACATCCTGCACCACTGTGACAGAGGACATAAGAGAATCCCATAGTGGCTCTTTCCTAAGCAAACGCTTCCAACATCGCAATAACATTTTTCTCATATCAGATGAGTTCAACCAGATCCAAGGACAATGGAGAATATTCTGAAGATATTCATCCCTAAATTATAACAGTTGAGTTGTCGATGCAGAATGCTGCTTGGGGAAAGTGCAGAATAGTACTGGAGTGGGATACAATATTTTCAGAGCCTTAAATCACAGTTTCTGCGTGTTTTCAGGGTATGTGGGTCTGTCATTCAGCAAGATGATCACTCAGGCCACTTGTACATGAGATGGGAGGGGGGAGGAACTAGCATGAGCAAAAATTGCACCAGGGTGAATAGTGGGAAGCTCTGCTCGTGTGCATGGGGTTTTAGCCCATTTCTGGCACAATTTGTCTCATGGATTACAGGGCTCAAAATCCAGCCCTGTAACTTGTGAGAGAAATTGCAGCAGAAATGGGCTAAAACCCCATGCACACGAGTGGAGCTTCCCACGATTCTGCCTGGTGCAATTTCAGCTCATGCTAGTCCCTCCCCCATCCCATCCCGTGTACAAGCGGCCTCATTCTCCACAAAACTATTCACATACCTAAAACTTTATGCTTATGATGATATGCTTTTTGTTATTTGATAGTAATGAGTTATAAGGGATAAATGAAGTTGAAACTTCCCAAATCATAAAATGCATATAACCATTCAATAATCGGAAAGGGCTGGGCCTATTGTTATCTTTGCAGGTTCTCGTAAAATGGAATTTAAAGGAGGTTTTTGGCATGAAACCTGTTTTGTGTGCCAGTCCTGCCGACAGCCATTAGGGACAAAGCCTTTGATTACCAAGGACGATGACAATTATTGTGTGTCATGCTTCGAGAAGCAGTTTGCCTACCACTGCTACTCCTTCCAGAAGGTAATTTAACTAAGCAAAACACAAAATGGAAGAAACATAACATGATGGTCCTACATGTTCCAGAGCAAAAAGTACTCTAGAATCTCTGTGGATAGAAATTCCATGTATAACGGGGAAGTGTATAGCGGTCAGCCTATACTATCATCCTCCTGACCAGAACAGTGAGACTGACTGTGAAATGCTAAGGGAGATTAGACAGGCTACTAAGGTCGGAAATGCAGTAATAATGGGCGATTTCAATTACCCTCATATCGACTGGGTGAATGTCTCCTTGGGGCAGGATCCACAGAGAAAATTTGTAGATGTCATAAATGACTGCTTCCTGGAGCGAACAAGAGAAGGAGCCACTCTGGATCTAGTCCTAAGCGGAGTGCAGGATTTAGTGCAAAGGGTAATGATGCTGGAGTCACTGGGCAATAGCGATCATGATATAATCAAATTTGACATACTCACAGGAGGGGAAATGCCAAATAAAACCACTGCGGTAACATATAACTTTAGAAAGGGGAACTATGTAAAAATGAGGAAACTAGTTAGAGGGAAACTTAAAGGAGCAGTTGCAAGAATTAAATGTCTACAGACAGCATGGAGACTAAAAGCTCAGATTAAATGTATTCCACAAATTAAAAAAGGTAGAAGAGGACCAAACGTCTGCCTGTGTGGCTAAATGGTGAGGTGAAGGAGGCTATTGGAGCCAAAAAGACATCCTTTTTAAAAATGGAAAGAGTCCCAATGAGGTAAACAGGGAAGAGCATAAGCGTTGCCAAAGTAGATGTAAAAAATGAATAAGGCAGGCCAAAAAGGAATTTGAGGAGCAACTTGCTAAAGATGTTAAAACTAATAATAAAAACTTTTTCAAGTACATCAGAAGCAGGAAGCCTGCTAGAGAGTCAGTTGGGCCATTAGATGACATGGGGATGGAAGGGGTGCTTAGGTAGGAAAAGGACATTGCAGAGAAGCTGAATGAGTTCTTTGCTTCGGTCTTCTCTGCAGAGGATGTTGGGGAGATACCCACACCGGAACCTTATTTTGTAAGCGATAAATTGGAAGAGCTGTCACAAATCAACGTGACTCTGGAGGCCGTTCTACAGCAAATTGACAAACTAAATACTAACAATTCACCAGGACCAGATGGTATTTACCCCAGAGTTCTGAAGGAACTCAAATATGAAATTGGAAACCTACTGTTAGCAATTTGTAACCTATCACTAAAATCTGCCACTATACCTGAGGACTAGAAGGTGGCAAATGTAACCCCGATATTTAAAAAGGGATCCAGAGGTGATCCTGGAAACTACAGACCAGTAAGCTTGACGTCTGTGTCAGGCAAAATGGTGGAAACTGTTATTAAGAACAGAATCACTGGGCACGTTGATAATCAAATGTTGGGTTTAATTTGAGAAAATTAAAAAGTCATGGGATAGGAGGTAGTGTCTTACTATGGATCAGTAACTGGTTAAAGTACAGGAAGCAAAGAGTAGGACTGAATGGTCAGTTTTCACAATGGAGAGATGTAAAAAGTGGTGTGCTCCAGGGATCTGTATTGGGACCAGTGCTGTTTAATGTATTCATTAATGATCTGGAAAAGGGCGTTAAGAGTGAGGTGATCAGATCTGCAGATGACAAAAAGTTATCCAGAGTCATTAAAACATGAGCAGACTGTGAAGAACTGCAACAGGATCTTACAACACTGGTTGCCTGGGCATCTAATTGGCAGATGAGATTTAATGTGAACAAGTGCAAAGTGATGCACGTAGGAAAAAATAATCCAAACTATGAGTACACAATGCTGGGTACTAAGCTATGAGTTACCACTCAGAAAAAGGATCTGGGAATGTTTTTGGCCAATACACTGAAATCCTCAGCACAGTGTGCAGCAACAGTCAAAAAAGCAAACAGAAGGTGTTATTTGCAAAGGGATAGAGAATAAAATGGAGGATGTCATCATGCCTCTATACAAATTAATGGTGGGGCAACAAGAATGAGAGAGCGTATGGAACGGCTTCTGTACAAAGAGAGGCTTGACAAGCTGGGTCTCTTAAGCTTGGAGAAAAGAAGACTGAGAGGGGACATGATACAGGTTTATAAAATCTTGAATGGTGTGGAATGAGTAGATAGGGAATGGTTATTTACCCTTTCAAATAGTACTAGAACTAGGGGACACTCCATGAAACCAGCCGCCAGCACATTTAAAACAAATAAAATTAAGTACTTTTTCACTCAACGCATACTTAACTTATGGAATTTGTTGCCAGAGGACGTTGTCAAGGCCAGTAGTATAGCTGGGTTTAAAAAAGGACTGGATAAGTTCTTAGAGGGTAGGTCCATTAATGGCTATTAACCAAGTAGCTTCCGGGATGAACTTCTTACTGTCGGGAGCTGGGAGTGAACAATGGGGGGAATGGATTGCCCATTGTGACTGTTGGTTCTTCTCCCATGCAATCAAGATCAGCCATTGTCAGAGGACAGGATGATGGGCTTGATAGACCATTGGTCTGACTCAGTATGGCACTACTTATGTTCTTATGTTCAAAGTCAATATGGGACAAGGTATGCCAGTGACTTGGTAATATAGGCCATGATCACAAAACATTAACTCCAGAGTAAGTGGTTTGTGGATCACAGTCACAGTTTGCAACATGCAGATTACTACACAATCAACTCCTGATTATCCTGATGCGGATTAGTGCTTTGCTGGTTATTTCTGCCTGTCAATGGCAAAGCTGTCTCCACGTGGAGCTCCAAGCACCAGAGCGGCTCCCTATTCCCAACTCTGTATCCTGGGAGCAGAGAAGACGAGAGATGAAAGAGTGCCAGGAGCTGATCCCAATTCCCTGAATGCACAAATGTGGAGCAGGTACTCCCAGAATTTACTTCATGATTTTTTTTAAAAGATTGTTTTACAAAAATTATTTAAAAGCTACTTTTCGTGTACATGTCCTGATTTGATTTGGCTACTTAAAGCTGACTAACTGTCCTCTTGTTTGTCATTGCTTCCATTTTCACTGACACAGTCAAACCATCCAAAAGGGGAAAATGTTATTGGCATGTAATTACTTTTTTAGCTAGTACTAGCAGCGTCCCTGGCACTGAACAGTCATAATTAGAGACAAGGCCCCGACCCAATGGACTTCAGTCTAGGATCAATAAGGAAGACCCATAAAGATCCCTCAAGGGGAATAGATGCAAAGGGGGGAGAGGGAGCCAGTGGAGAGAGAAGAGGAGGGGTTGAATTTGATCAAAAGGAAGTGGAGACAAGGTAGAAGGGAACTTAGTGACAGACAGGAATAGAGACAGATCCATTCATGAAAATGAGAAATTGCAAGCACATTTACTTAGCTTAGTATCAAGAGGTACTAATACATCCTGGAAGATGAGTGACTTGGAGAAGCATCAGCGAGAAATCTGAATGTGAGGAACTAGAGAGAACTTGTTGGAAGAGGTAGGTTTTAGGAGGGTTTGAAGGTCAGGAAGGAGAAGAGCATGTTAGTTTGAGGAGGGTTGTGGCAGGGCTGTGCCAGAAAATGGTGCCTGCCAGGTGGATTCATTAAAATGGCCACCAAACAGGAAGTGGCTATGTTTGGGGCATGGCCTGTTGCATAAAAACAGAAGAAGCAGGATGCAGGAAAACAGTCTGCTCTGGAGTGCTGAAGAGAACACAGCTTTTGGAGAGACTCACAGGCGTATGCTTCTTGAAGGATGGAGATATGAACCTTGAGGGGAAGAATTTGAGAGTGAGTGTGAAGAGCTAGTCTGGGACTGTTTTGTTGCTAGACTCTGTATATGGACTATATGTTGTGGGGACTAACCAGAGACTAGGTGCCTGGCTTGGAGACTGTGTATAAATAAACTGAGTTATATGAGAAACCCCAGGAGTGACTGTGTAACTGATCTGGGCCTGATCCTGGTAACACTTAGCCACGGTGAATGTGTAACTGGCTACAAAATGGTGGAGAATGTGGGCACACTTTGCTGGCTACCATGCCGGTGATTCTCCAAAGGCGACAAGGTCCTGGAGCAGGGGAGTGCCCTAGAGGGTTGCGCCCAGGGGTAGAGGATTGTGCTTGATGGAGTGAAACCAGTGAGGACTGCCACCAGAGCTCACCCAGGATGAGGCTGGAGTGGGCTGGAGCTAGGAGATTCACCCCAACCCAACAGAGGGATGTGGATCCCAGTGGTGAGAGGCAAGATGATTGCATCCTCTGAGAAAACAGGCTGTAACCCTGTGGAATTCAGTGGAACTGGTCTACGACAGCTGAGTGGTGGTCAGCAACAACAACATGCTCCATTTAATTGGAGGAAACCCCACACACAGACAGTGTTGGAAGCCAGGTACCAGGGTGTACCCAGTTGGGGAGCCCCAAAGAAATGTTGTGCTTGTGGACAGTGGGGACACTTGTACAAAGAGTGCCCCTGGATAACAAGGGAGAGTTATCTAAGAGAGACGCCCCTGAGACTGTGTTTTACCTGTGGGCAAGAGGGACACATTAAGAGGTATTGCCCCTCTTGGATTAAGAGAAGGCTTTGTTGGGCTTGCAGCCCAGGGCACCTGATGGAAAACTGCCCTGAAAGAGAGGGCCAAGTGACTGGGAGAAGGGAGCAGGAATGTAATGTGGTTACTTCTGTAGAAAAAAGCCAATGGAGAGAAGGGTCTGCTGGTCTTGTAATAAGTTGGGGCATCTGGAACGAGATTGCCCAGAGAGACTAAAGCTCCCTAGACAAAGAAGGAAAAGAAGTTGTCCAGACAGAAAGAAAGAGAGACAAAGGCAGAACAGAGATAGTAAAAGCCTGACAGGGCTACAAAGATTGTACAGGGCTTTAAGCCCTAGTACCTGGTGGAATGAGTCTGCCACCTGGCTAGTAAGGAGCAATGTGGAAGCCAGGGGGCATTAAAGCCCAATTCAGGGGCTCAACTCCTGAATCAGATTGGGGTGTATAGACTATGTAAATGCTTGCAGGAAAGCTGTCTATTTATTATCAGGACTTATTTTGGTAATCCCATCTTGAGGGGAAGGTGTGTGGCAGGGCTGTGCCACAAAATGGCGCCTGCCATGTGGATTCCTTAAAATGGCCACCAAACAGGAAGTGGCTATGTCTGGGCATGGGCTGATGCATAAAAACAGAAGAAGCAGGAAAACAGTCTGCTCTGGAGTACTGAAGAGAACACAGCTCTTGTAGAGGCTCACAGGCCTATGGTTCTTGAAGGAAGGAGACCTGAACCTTGAGTGGAAGAACTTGAGAATGAGTGTGAAGAGCTAGCCTGGGACTGGTGTGTGGCTAGATTCTGTATATGGACTATATGTTGTGGGGACTGGCCAGAGACTAGGTGCCTGGCCTGGAGATTGTATAAATAAACTGTTATATGAGAAACCCCAGGAGTGACTGCGTAACTGATCTGGGCCTGATCCTGACTACACTTAGCCATGGTGAAGCTGGGACTGCTACAAGGGTGTTCTGGGAATGTGGGGCAGCATCAGAGAAGGGTAAAGACAATATAGGGAACAGAAAACTCTGGGGTAGCTGAAGATGACAACAGAGGAGCGACATTCCAAGGTGAGAAAACAGGGGGAAATGAGGGCTAAAATATAGGGAGGATCCAGGCCATAAAGATCCTCAAAGGCAAGGCCAATGAGTTTGTGCTAGACATGAAGGAGGAGAGGGAACAGAAGAAGGGCTGAAATTGATCAAAGTGTGGCCAATGACCCCAAAGTCAGAGTGTTGAACAGAAGTGACATGGTCCAGGTGAGAAAAAGGAAGGTCACTAAGAAGGAGATTGCAATAATGAAAGCAAGAGATGACTAGAGTTTTGACAATAGAAGGGCTGAACTTCAGTGATGATACACAGGCAAAAAACAAAAAGGCATTATTAACAGAGTGAATATGAAGTATAAAGAAGAGAGAGGAGACTAAGGGTAAAAACAAACAAGACAGGGTGAACTGGATTCCTTGGCTACCCTGGGGAGGGCCACCGCAGCCGTTTCACTTTGGTCCAGTAGGGAGGACAGTTCAAACAAGCAGCCCTCCCACCAGCAATCTGGACTGCGGGGCTGTTGTCACAAGTCCCTCCATGCCATGGGTCAGCTGAGGAGTCATCCATATGGGACAGGACTCCCGGACCCTTGCTGCCCAGCAGAATTGGGCCCCAAGGAGGAGTTACCACCAAACAGTTGATTGGGGGGTGGGGGACAGAGGTGTGTGCTCACCCAGCCCAGGTACGCACACCAAACAGCCAATGGGGGAGCCTGGAGGAGCATGCTCGCTCGTCCTAGGTTCACATGCCAAACAGCTGATCAGGAGGAACTAGAGGAGCACACTGTTCGGCACACTCCTCCTGGCTCCCTAATCAGCTGTTTAGATTTTTGTTTTTACCCCCAGATTTTTGGAAGCCTTATAGAACCCCCTTTCCTGTGTCTCCCCCCATTATCAACAGTTACCAGTCACCTATGGAAGGAGCAGCTGAGACATCGGAGAACCAGATTACAACTGAGCCACAGAAACTAAGAGAGTGACGAGAATTAACTTTCTGCAGCATTAAGAGGCAGCAGAGAGTTCAAGCAGGACAAAGATGAAATAGAGACCCTTCCCTTGCATGCTATCAGGTGGCTGTTAGTAATTTTAGGGAGAATGGTCTCAGATCTGTGAAGAGGACAGAAGCCGGATCGAAGAAAGGAATTGGAAGAGAGGAAGTTGAGACAATGGGTGTAGACAAAAATTTCAAGGAACTTTGAGGTGAAGGAGAGGAGTTAGAGGAATAGTGGGGGGGGGGGGATTTCACCTTTTTAATTTGAAAACATCTCTCTTAAACCTGCATCAAATTAGATTAAGTAACCTTCTGTAGCAATAATGAAGGCAAAATACTTTTAATGCTGCCTCTCCCAAAATAGCAGAAATACTTAACGTTTATGTCTCAGTCAGTTTTCCTTTTGCTATCAGAATGAATGATTTCAAAACTGTCTAGGCTCTCTTTCCTTTGTAGTTCAAAAATAAATTGTCAGCCTTCCATCAATTTGTCTAAAATAAAACAATCCATGACTAATAAAGCATGCTCTGTATACAAAGCATCACAATATTTGAGGTCAGTAGAAGCTATTATAAAGTGCTTTGTTTGGCAAGATTTGACTTCTCATTTTTCCTCCCAGAATGCAGGATTTAAAATATTTTTTCAAGAATCTCCAAAAACAGTAGGATACTTCAAATACCTTGAAATTTTCGAACTAGTTTTACAATCAGCAGAAATCCCTTATCCCTAGTGTATGCCTAAAATTAAAGCAAAATCCTCAACAACTAAGCTTTATGATGTGCAAAGCTACACCCAGACCTCAACAATACTTTGTCTCATGTCGCTCCATTTGTTACTGAGATCACAAGCAGAGCCAGAAGCATTACTCCTCTGTAATATGTGAGCAGGATTGGACTTCAGAAACCTAGTAATTAAAATATATCCGTGGAGGTAATAATCAGAGTACCTTTGCTAAATAAAGTGCCTGATCTTGTTTCTACTGAACTCAAGGGCAAAAACATGATAGAGGTTTATAAAATCTTGAGTGGTGTGGAACAAGTAGATAGGGAACGGTTATTTACCCTCTCAAATAGTACTAGAACTAGGGGACACTCCATGAAACTAGCTGCTAGCAGATTTAAAACAAATAAAATGAAATACTTTTTCACTCAATGGCCGCATACTTAACTTATGGAATTTGTTGCCACAGGACATTGTCAAGTCCAATAGTATAGCTGGGTTTAAAAAAGGACTGGATAAGGTCTTAGAGAGTAGGTCCATTAATGGCTATTAACCAAGTAGCTTACGGGATGAACTTCTTATTGTCGAGAACTGGGAGTGAACAACGGGGAATGAATTGCCCATTGTGACTGTTGATTCTTCTCCCATGCAATGGAGATTGGCCTCTGTCGGAGAACAGGATGGTGGACTTAATGGACCATTGGTCTGACTCAGTATGGCACTACTTATGTTATTAAAATTCCTGACTTCAGTGGGAAGAGGGTTAGACCCAGATTTCATTTGGAAATTGTAATCAAGTAAGCTTTTTGTTTGTTTGTTTTTGTTTAAAAAACAGTTTTGAGACTTTAGTTTTAATTAACCACAGAGATGGTACTGTAAATAGAAATTACACTGAAGTAACAGGTTTGGGTACATTGGCAAGTTTGGCAACGCAGTTTAACGGAAATTTCACAGCCCTCATGGCTTTGTATTTGCAGAAGTATGTGTTGCTATCTTGTCAGTTTTCAGCGCAGTATATTTACAGAGAATGCTGTGGATGTTTGAAGTCAAGGAATACTGTCATTCAAGGGAAGCCGTTCCTCCAACTTGCAATCTCTGTATATGAATTTGCTTTCTGTCTCTCAATGGTATCACCACCAGTTTTAAAAAAAAAAACTCCTCTTCATTTGTACATTATCCCCCAACTCTGCTTTTCCTCCACTTACATGCTGCTACAGAGAAGGCCTATAACTTAGGGCACTGGTACATGGCAAGAGAGGCCATTTCCTCAACTAAGAAAGTGAGGGGGAAATCTTTTAACATATATCTGCAGTGGGCGGGAAATAATTTCAGGGTGGAGCAGAACTCCTCTCAGCTACAGGCCTCCTTCAAAACAACTGAAAAGTGGCCTTCTTTTCTATTAATGACCTTTTGATGATGCGAGGGCCTTGGAAATCAGATGCTACTAAATGAAAAGCACGCAGCAGCTCTGTGAAGATTAGAAACTTAATCCCCACACCATGAAATCTTTTATAATTTATTTTCTTGCTAGAATATTCCAATTTGCAGGATACATAATCATAATTCAGATTTGAGAATAGTCTTTAGTGTTGCATAAGCCTTTAGCATCTTGGGAGTGCTTTTTGATTCAGACCTTAGAAAGTGTATGTCCTGATGCACAACAGTGGACTTTCATGCTATTCCAGCCTGCCTTTTGCATATGGCTGCCTCCTCCAGGAGCAGTTGGTAGCTCAGTGTCTGGGCACTAAAGATTGTTATTTAGGCTTTATGTCCTTTGCCTTTTTCTTGATCCATTAGGTGATAACAAGTGGCGGAGTGACCTATCACGACCATCCATGGCACAAGGAATGCTTCCTATGCACCCGTTGTAAGATGCAGTTGTCAGGACAACGGTTTATTTCCAAAGATGAGTCTCCGTATTGCTTGGACTGCTTCAGTAATCTTTATGCAAAGAAGTGTGTGGCCTGCACCAAGCCCATCACTGGTGAGTTCTGACATTAAAAACAGACCAGATGCAGACAATTTAACACCCAAGAGTTTTCGTTACCAGTTTAAGGGTAATCCATATGTGGATTTAAACTATGAAGACAACACTTGTAGAACTTAAATAAAAAGACCATTGATATTCGTACAGGTTGAGACCCCCTCTCTGTAGGATACAATGGTACTTTCTATTACCCTGTCCTGGGCTGACCTTCTGGACACGGGGGAGTGATTTCCAGCTTGTCCACAAGGAGGCAGTATCTGATAATTTTCCTTTGTGTGCATGCGTCTAGGCAGCAAAACTATGGTGATGGGCCCAGGCTCATGTCGCAATGATGGGCTTCTCTAAGGGCAAGGCAGTAGGGTCTTGAGGGTGGAGTGGGTCTTACCTTGGTGTGGTGAAAGCCTCCATTCCAGGGTGCCATTGCTCTGAAGGTGACCTAGTTGGGAGCCCCGCTGCAAACCTCCGACACCCACAAACATCCGGAACGCTGCTAGGATATTTTTAGAGGGATCCGGGCCAGCGCTCAGCCCCCACCAACTCTGAAAATTTTCTAGTGTTGCTCAGTCCACTGGCAAAGGTCCCACAGAGTCTGTGGCCCCGACTCAAATGAGCCTCCTCACTCCATGGTAGCTATGCCCCCTAGCAAAAGCAACTATCACTGGTTATTCTACATAATAGATATTGCTACTACAGCATGGATGCATTAGAGGGGGAATGGATGCATTCTATTAGTGCACAATCCTGGCTTCATTAAAGTCAATGGAAGTTTGGCCATTGACTTCACCACTGACTTCAGTTTCTAGCATTTAACTAACAATGGCCACAATTTACATAGCGGGCTGTGTGTGTGTGTTTCTACAAGATTTGACATGATTGAGACGTTTTCTCCATCAAAAACACTATTGTAACTTTAGTCATTAAACATATTTCATGCTTATATAAACGTTATCTCTTTCCCTCTCTCAAAAATAGGGCAAAATTATTGTCTTTGTTCAATAGACTTGACTGAGTTTCAGGAGATTTGGGACTCCAATAAAACTTCCTGAATCACCAAGTTACTTGCCTTCTCTATGTCATTTCCCACTCTGTAAAATGAGCAGGGTTCCTAGTTATCTAGGAAAAATCTGGAAAATCTCAGGGGGGGACCTAAATTATCTGATTAAAATCACTAAAATCTGCATTGTTGGTCATTAAAATTAAAGTGTGTATTGCAAATCATTTTTTATTTATATATAAAAAAATAACATCCCGCCCCTTCCTGCCATAGCAGTTCGGGGCTGTGAACAACATACAAATATATAGTATATAATATAAAGTATGGAACATAAATATATAAAAAGATGAACAATAATATGGGCCAGCAAAAATCCCCCCCAAGCCCAGTACTCCCGCTATCCATCTCCCCCACTGAAAGCCTGGTGGTACAACCAGGTTTTACATTGACCCCTGAAAGAAGGGAGATCCCAGGCCTGACAAACCTCCACCAGGAGGAGGGAGTTCCATAAATGGGATGCAGCAACTGAGAATGCCCTCTCCAATGAGGCCACATGGGGGACCTCCACAACATCGCTCCCAGCCAACCATAGGGTCCACTCCAGGATCCGGGGGGTGAGGCGGTCTCGCAGATAGGTGGGGCCCAGATCGTATAGGTTAGCATATAGGTTTTTTGTGATGCACTGGTTGCCACTGTCACTCAAACAACAAAATAAAACAATATCCCAGCCCCCACACAGAGCCCAAGTCTCTCCCTCTGCAGGTGTGGGGGGGGGGGAACCGCTCCAATTCCCTCCTTCTCGCCAACCCCCTGGCATAGACCCAACATACCTCTGCCTTTCCAAAAGCCAGATGCAGCTACATTCTCACACCAGATCTCTTCTCTTGGACATGGGTGCACGCCAGAACTTCCACAGAGCTTCCGTCGCCTTTACGTTTCCACTGCCACCAGTGAGTTTTTGCAAGCAGAAATTTCCCAGAAAAACCTGGAATTTCATGTTTTTCTCTGGGAAAACAGGAATTCTGCATTTTTCTTTGATATTGTTGGTGTTTATCCTCCATTGGTTTTGCAGGTGCGGAGTCTTGAGGTACTCCTTGATTCGCAGGCCTGCCTGGATGCTCAGGTGGAGTCTGTGGCAAGGAGTGCTTTTCGCCAATTGCATCCGGTGCGACGGCTTTGGCCATATGTTTCGAACTCTGACCTGGTGGCCACTATCATCCATGCTTTCATCACCTCTAGGTTGAACTATTGTAATACACTCTATGTGGGGCTACCCATGGTGATAGTTCAGAGACTGCAGCTGGTGCAGAATGCAGCGGCCCATCTCCCATCGGGACTGGGCCGCCAGGGGCATATTAGTTACACCAATTCTCTGATCTCTGCCTGTAGTCTTCTGGGCCCGATTCAAGGTGTTGGTGCTTGCCTATAAATTCCTAAACAGTCTAGGCCCTACCTATCTGTGGCACCACCTCACACCCCCCCCCCCCGGACTCTAGATTGGCCTCTGTGGTCATTGGGGGGGTGCCCCGAGTCTTCTGGGGGGCCACAATGGGGAGGGTGTTGTTGATGGCCCCTCTGCAGCTGTGGAACTCCCTTCTGGTGGGGGCCCGATTAGCCCCGGAGCTCCCCTCTTTCTGACGCAGTTGTAAGAGCTGGCTGTTCCACCTGACATTTGGTGGGAAAGATGGGTAGGATGGGGGGGAGATTAGGAGGATGGGATTTTTTGTTCTGGTTTTAATCCTCCTTGTATTGAATTGTGTTAGATTTTTTTTTTAATGTTTTGATGTATAAAATTTGTTTATAAATAAATATAAATATAGAAAATCTGCTTTTTCTCTGATAAAACAGAATTCCCTGTTCTTCTCTGGTTTTCTGCACTCAACAGAAAACCAGGCACCTTGAAAATGAGGCTAGTGTTTTTTCACCTGACAGAGTTATTGTGGGGTGAGAAAGGCAAGGAGACTAGTATGGGCTGAAGTTTTTATTCATCCCAATGTGCCTTGGGCATCCCTACCAGCAAATGCCAGTGCAGGGACTTCATGCCATTCTTCAAATCAAAGAAATTTATTGTGGCCGAGGCCTTCACAATTACAATTACAATCTTCAACACAGGATCATAATGGATATACAGTACAATACAAATGAAATTAACAAGGACCATATTGAAATTACTTTAACAAACAGTTTATATGTTTCATAATGAATCATAATTAGATCAATATTAAAAACGTATATCATTGGGTGATTTCACATGTTACGGGTGGGCGGTTCACCACAGTGAACCCCTGGGGGGGTGAACAGCGCAACCACGCGCGGGGTGGAAAAGGGACCCAAACAGACGTGCCGGGAACGGGACCACGGCCGGGAACCGGGCCGAACCATCACACGCACATGCACACACACACACAGCGGACCCGCAGCGGGACACACTGCATGACCAAACGCC
>QEPC01000599.1:741557-756413 GCA_003113815.1 Sphenodon punctatus
GGCCGTTTTCCGTGTCTGGGGGGAGGGGAGGGGGAGGGTGGTTGAGTGGGTGCGGGTGGGGCCCCCTCTCGGGGCACCCCTGCCCCCCTGCCGGTCCCCCGGGGTCGCCCCGGCCCCCCGCAGGGGGGTTCTCCTGTGCCCCCTGTTCCCCTCCCCTTGGTTGCCCTTACCCTTTTCCTGGGTGCCTCCTCCGGGCCCGTTCCGGCCGCTGTCCCCAGGGCGTCGCGACCTGGCTGCAGCTGTGGGTGTTGTGCCCGGGCCGCCTCCCTGGTCGGGTGCACCTGTGTGCCCCCTTCCTGCGCCTGTGCCTCCTCCATCTGCATCGCTGCCTCTGCCTCCTGGCCCGCCACTGTCGCTGTCTCTGCCTCTGCTCTCTTCTGCCTCCCTCCTCGCTCCATCCCGCCATGCTTGCTTGCTGCTGATTTTGCTTTAAATCTCCCTCCGGTGTTTGTGTTGTTGCTGGTTGCCCGGCAGCGACGCAGCGTGCCTTGTCCCCAGCTGGGGCTCGTTTCGTTTGGTTCCGCGCGGGGATTGGCGTCCAGACGTTACTTTTCCTTGGTTCCCGGTGGGGGTCCGTTTCACCACGCTTCCCTTTTCAGACGTTCAGGGCCCTTTGGCCCCACCGGGGGGTTGAGCGTGGTTCACTGTGGTTGAGCGTGATTTCGTAACATCTGAAAATACCCATAATCTATTCCAACAAAGAATAATGGAAAATGAGTGGGGCGGCTGGAGAAAAGCCAGAACTTCTCAACTTAGCTAATTAATTGTGTATGCTCAGTTAAGTGTTTTTTAAAACCGCAAGACCTGCCATTCTTTAACCTAACCTTTAGCACATGAAGGCTGACCAAAGTCCTAAACAGCCCAGAAACACTGAGAACTGTAACCCAGGATCTTATTCCCTTTCCATGCAGCCAGGGGAAGATGACTCATCTCCACAGGCATAGCTATAATAAGGGACTAGCAACAGGGACAGCTGCACAATGGCCCACGAGCCTTGGGGCCTGCATTCCCTCCCACTGGGAGGAGGCAGAAGAGGATGAATACCATCTTCTGTACTAGGGGCCATTCTAACCTAGGAACAACCTTTCTCCTCTCCCTTTTACCTTTCCTGCAGTCCTTCTTATCCACTCATAGACTCAGCACAAATTCATGTTACCTCCTACCACCCACAGTAACATGGAAGGAATTTGGGGTCTTTCCACTGCCAACACTTTGAGTTACAGTAGCGAGGAGGAGAAATGTAGACCATGGGTGAAAACAGACACGATGCTAACCACCCTTTAACCACCTTTGGTGGTCATTTATGCATGTTTCAGGGCTGCAAAGGGCAGCAATACAGCCCTGCAACATGCATAAATAACCACCAAGGGTGGCTAAAAGGGTGGTTAGTGTCATGTCTGTTTTCACCCCATGATCTCCCCAGCTGGGCTTGTACCCTCATACCTCCAGAGCAGGTCCCTCATGAGCTGTCTTAAAATTTAGAACCCATTACTCAATCTTTTACGGAGGTACCCTTAGGAAAAATTCTGCTCAGGTTCCTCGATCAGGTGCTTTAGGATTTGCATCCTGCTATACAAGCCATTGAAGTATACCACCATGGTGGTCATTCCGAGGTGTAAATATCCTAGGACACTAACAGGAATCTAGTATTAATTTCCATTCTCTCCTTTCTCTTTCCTCCCTTGCCTATCCTAGATTTTAAGTCCCTTTGGGCATGGACCTATTTCTGTGCCGTACCTATCATATTGCTGATGCTCCACGAATAATAATAAATAATAATTTCCACTCCTAAAAATCTGTCCTATTGAGGAAATCTTATAGTCAGGGGCATCCAGACATTCCTGGACGCTTGGGCCAAAATACCATCCACGGCCCCCTTATTCTATTATCCACTATATCCAGCCCTGCCTCCCTGCTTCCTTTTATTTGAGACCCCAGGAAAATTGTCCCTCGCCCATACTACATTAATTTGTTGAGGCACTGAAAAAGGAAGAAACAAAACATGTTTTCTTAGAAATCAAAACATATTGTTCTTTTTATTTTTTAAAAACATACCCAATTAATATGGGGGTAATATCCATTGATTTTCTGCCCCTTGCAATTAAATTCTTGGAGCAAATTCTGATCTTGGATACAACTGTGCAACACACCCATACGTCTAACCTCATCGCTACTAAGTGAGGTCCCATGGGTGGAAATGAAAACAGAATCTGGCTCTCCTTCCTGTAACACACACTAATTTTTATTAGAACCTGCATGGCATGGCTCTCAGAGCTAGCCAACTGCACTGTATGTGTTTGTTTGTATGTATGTATGTATGTATGTACTGAAAGTGGTACACTTGATTCCTGCAAATGTCTTGGACAGTTTTAGAGTGGAGACACTACAGGCCCCTAAGACTGTATGTAGAGACACCCAGGGCTCAATTCTCTACCAGTAAAAACAATGGGAGTGAAACCATTCACTTCAATAGCAGAGAAGTGTGCTCCCTTAGTAACATCTTAGCTCTCCATTACAAATAGAATATTGTACATTATTATTTCTGCAATCAACTTTAACCCACATGAAACATGTACAATTGCAGATTAATGAGGTTTTGCTTCCTGAGCATGTCAGACACATTTGTCAAAATAAGAGAGATTTCCAATCGAGAAGAAGCTGTATTTTGATTGGCCATTTGTGCTTTAGCAACTTATAATTAAATGTTAGGTCAAGACTCAATGATTATTAAAGTATTTAGCTGACTCCATTAAGAGTGAATTGATTGCCCCTTGTGTCCAGTGCTAAGGAATAATTCTGCCAATTAAATTCCAAATGCCTGTTACTCACATAAGTAAGCCAAAGAATGTAATGGGAATTCCAATCAGCTGAGAACATTTCTTTATTTATAATACTTTTATACCATCCCCTCTTGTCTAATGGCAGCCCAGGGCAGTGTACAATATATATATAAAACATCATCTAAAAATATACATTAAATTGTCCTCATAAAAGCATAATAAAACCAACAGTAAGAACAACAATCCCAATAACCACCCAATTGCTACCCGTCCCCCTCCCCAAATGCCTGGCGAAACAGACACATCTTGTATTGTCTGCGAAAAGAAGGGCGATCCGGAGAGAGGCGAGTCTCTGCCAGGAGGGAGTTCCATAGCCACAATGCGGCCACTGAGTACACCTGCTCAGACATGGCCACCCAAGAAACCCAAGGGACCTCAAAGTGGGCATCCCCGGTCAACTGCAGGGATCAATTCAGGACACGGGGAATGAGGCGGTTCTGCAGATAAGTGGGGGCTAGGCCGTATAGGGCTTTAAAAGTAATAACCAACACCTTGAATTGTACCCAGAAGATTATAGGCAGTCAATGCAGAGATCAGAGCACCGGTGTTATGGGCTCCTGGTGACCCGTCCCCGTAAGGAGATGGGCCGCCACATTCTTCACCAGCTGCAGTCTCCAGGTCATCGCCAAGGGTAGCCTCATGTAGAGTGTGCTGCAGTGGTCCAGTCTCAAGGTGATAAATGCATGGATGATGGTGACAAAGTCGGAACTCGAGATGTATGATCAGAGGCATCAGACCAGACGTAATTTACCAAACACACTCCTTGCCAGGGCTGCCACCTGGTTGTCCAGGTGAAGTCATGAATCGAGAAGAACTCAGAGGCTCCAAATCCGAGGGGTCAAGAAGGGAGGCACCCCATCATTACAGAGAAAAATATGCATTGGGCATTGTTTAAACCTAAAGACTCTTATTTCAGATATAAAGCCGGACACTATTAAATGCCCTGCATCCGAGGAGGTGTGCTTTTCTAAGTGCTTGTGGGCTGGTCTACACTTAACCCTTACACTGGCAAGATCCTTCTGAAAGAGCAAGAATTTGCCAGTGTACACACACATTTAGTCATCTGCCAAGGTTGCTAGGAAGTGCATTGTGATGTCTCTGAACCCCAGTGCACCTCCATGGCCATGACTCAGTTGGGCTATTTGTTGTCCTTAGAAACCAGTTTTCCTTTGGTATGAAGATGTCCAGCTCCTATCCACAATGATCTGTCTTCTTTTGATAAGCATATAGTGAAACCACAAACTGCACAAGTGCCAATGTCAGATTACCCATATTAAGACTCTTGTGAAAGATATTTAAAGTGTTTACTTTTAATACTAGGTAGAAGCCTACACCGGCGTTCTGGTCATTGGTCCAGCAGATTAAACTTAAATCATTTTTTTAAAGAAAACAAAACAACTTTTTACAAAGGTTAGATTAAGTTCACACACCTATAGAATGGTATACATTTGCTAATCCTAGCTTCACTTTGTTAAATTCCCTGACTCTCAGTCTTATCCTGACAAAGTCCAGCAGAACTTCTGTCATTCAGTGCTTTAGTCTAGCAGGAGCTGGGGACCTTCACACTCCATAGCTGAACAGATGAGAAGAGTGAGTCCATATCTTTCCCAGAACACTTACCGTACCTCTTTCTCACTCCTCGGCAAAAGTACAACAGTGCCAGCCCAGGCTCAAGAAAGTGGGGGAGGCTGTTATGTTTGGGGGAGGGTTGTGTTATGTCCCGAAAAGCCACCTAGCTCCCCATGTTCTCTCTCTAACCTTCCCACTTTCACTTCTTATTCACCAATCCTTTCTGCCTCACCCCGTCAACCCGGTTCTGCCCCAGCCGCTCTTTTCCAACAACCATATTTTTGCATATTGAATACCATGCAAAATGACTGTTTTGCTCAAGAATTAATTTTCTTTGTTTTAATGGCCCACCAGGAACAATAATCAAGTAACAGTGAGTTAGGCTAATATAGCTTGCTTCTCCATTCTGCTTCAGCAAGTAGAATGCTAACGCTGCTACACCTCTGGCTTAGAGGAATTAATGCATAAACATGTTCTAGAGGCAGAAACCCCTTTTACAATAATACAACTTCATCTGCATGCTGCAGATTGCATCAGTACAACTGCCTCAGTTGGTTAATAATCAATGTTGTTATAGTGCAGTGAGCTGTGGGTAAACAGGCTGATTTAAAACCACTGGATTTCATTTGGTTTTGCTCTCAAGCTTGACAAATAGCATCTGATTTCTTGGCGATTACACTGGGAAATGGGATTCACTAAATATATATATATATTAAAAAGGGTTTTCAGCATTTTGATTAGCATGGTCCCAGTTTAATTTTCATAATGGGATGAAGGTCTCTTGGTTTTAGATGTGATTGAAACTATTTCCAACATTTTTCATTTTTAGTTCCTACAGTGTAGACATGGGGTCAGTATGTACATTGAAAGTCTTCCCTTAATATTTTTATTTTAATTCCTCTGCTTCTTTTTAAGTCCTTTTATACTGGTTGTTGATTGTGTAAGCTTACTCCCTATGACTTGTATTTATGGACCAGGAAATATTTCTGTGGATGGTATTTTGAAAACCCTAAGGGATAAAAAAAAAAAAAAAAATCTTTCAAATAACGTTTTAAAAATACATAGGCTATTTCAAACGATGGGATGTTTGCAGATTTCAGTGTGAATGAGGGGGTGGGGAATCGCATATAAGAAATCAGCAGGTTGGGATCCTGATCTTTTTTGAAAGATATATTCAGTTACATTTTATTTCGTTTCTCTTTTAGCTCTGGGAGGAGGCAGCTTTATCTCATTTGAAGACCGCCAGTGGCACACGGACTTCTTTAACTGTGGGAAATGTTCAAACTCGTTGGTGGGCCAGGGATTCCTCATGCAGCAAGATGGCATCCTGTGCCAGACGTGTGGTTCTGCTGTATAGATAATAGTTACTGTTAGAGAGCTCTGAATGAAGACTAGGGATGGGAAATCATACTGAAAATCGGGATTGGTTCAGAATCAGACTGACCAGACTTTAAATTAGATTTTAGACCATATTGACTGTAATCTGTTCTGATTCCGAGTAATACAGGCTAAATCCATGTTTCTGCCCCCTCTACACCCCTAACCGGCCTTGGTGCTAGGCAGGGATCCAGGGGAGACAGAGCTGGGGGTAGAGGGGCCATGCAGGGGTGCAGTGGGGGGGGGGAAGGAGGGGATAGTTACCTCCCAGGACCTACGCTGGACCCCTACCCATGTCTGCCCACCCCAGCGCCTGCTGCAACAACACTGGGGCAGGCAGCCAGGCAGGAGTCTGGGAGAGGCGTGCACTGGGCAGTGGTTCTGGGAGGCACAGCTGGGTGGCAGGGGAAGAGGAGAAAGAGGAGGCTTGTCGATTAACCCCACCTTTTTTCTTAGGCTCCGGACTCTGGCTACCTGTGGTGCCAGACAAGCCTTTCTCAGGGCTGCGCTGAGCAGAAATACTATAGAAAATAACTACGCATGCAAAAAAGTGGTCACCATGGCCATTCTGCATATGCACGGTCATTTTCCAAAATACCACCAGCGGCGTTGGCGCCATTTTGGAAAATGGCAGTCTGCATATGTGGAATTGCCATTTTGGAAAATGGTCGTGCATGTGCAGAATGGCCATGGTGGTCATTTTTGAACATGCAGTTATTTTCTCAAGTATTTCTTTCTGGTCAGGCCCTGAGAAGGCCGTGCCAGACACCACAGGTCGCCAGACTCCAGAGCCTAGGAAATGTTAATCAACAACTTTCCTCTCTCGCCCCCACCCGCAAGTTCTTCCTCCCTCAGACTCCTACCCAGCTTCCTGCCCCAGCGCTGCTGCAGCAGGCACAAGGGGAGGCAGGCAGGGTCTGGGAGATACCAGACTAGCAGGGTTCCTACTAGTCACTTTCTAGCAAAATTTTAATTTTATCAAAGCGCTTTGCTTCCCGCTCCCCCTCCCCACTGCTGTGAGGCCCCTCTACCCACAGTTCTGCCTGCCTTGAACCTCTACCCAGTCTGGGCAAGGGCCTGGGGGAGGCAGACCGGGGGTGTGTGTCAGTTTGGTGCACACATAAGAAGCTGAAAGCTCCTTGGAGTGGTGCCAGCGCTGCTCCAAGGAGCTTTGGTAGACCTCACCGGCGGAACTTGGGTCAGTTCCTCCTCACCGGGGGAACTGAACCTTTAAGATCATATCCCCCACTAGGATCTGATTGCTCCTGATCAAGACGATTCACCCAAAATTGGACAAATCGTGTTGATCCGATTCCGATCTTTCCGTCCATAATGCAGCTACACTAGTCTCATGAACTCAAACCATGTACTTAATTACCCTGCAGTCAGAAATTAATCTAAGGGATATAATAGTTGTTTAGGTATTCCAGTCACTTTCTAGCAGCAGTTTAATTTTATCACAGCACTTAGCTGCTACATGTATGCCTTGTATCTTGTATAAAAACTTTAAATCGTAAATGACTGGCCAGGAAAACATTTCAAAGGGATTTTGTATATAGTTTTAACCTAAAAACAGTTGGCTTCTTCTTGTAACACAGTGCACTCTACTGTTGGGCGTTTAAGAATTTGCATCTTATAATGTATACTCATGATGCCCTGTGTTTTGCAGTCATAATGCATGACCCAAGTAAAGAGATATTACAAAAGGCTGAGGTTCCCAAACAGGATCAGTCTCCCAAATGAGGCCACGCACCACTGTGGATGGAGTCATGATTCCAAATGGTATCTAATATGTGCTGAATGTTTTTGCTGCTGTTTGAGGTCATGGGATTTCCTACAACCCCATGCAAGTCTCAGCATGGGCTCCTGCAGGAAGAAGATGGGGAACCACTGATACAAGGGCTACATTTGTGCAGGGACTGAAAAGCAGAGAAAGGTGTTTAAATTAGGACAACATCGTCTCTCTATTTTTCCCTCTCTCTGTACCTCAAGGCTTTTATGCAGACGAAGGAGGCTGCTGGGGAAAACTGCTTCCCTGCTGGGTGCAGCAGCTCTAAATTGAAAGTGAATTATTTTGTTCTATCTGGGACGCAGAAAGAAACGCAATCCTCTGAGTTACTTCCTCCCAGCCAAAGTGGTTGCTGCTTTCTAGGGATGGAGAAAGATTTAGAAGAAACCTATATCCAGCAGCACAGGAAGTAAAGAGTTCAATCCATGACTGGAAGGGTTAGATATAATAAGATAGTGACCAATACCAGATGTTCCACCCGGGAAAAAAACCCTATAGTGATCAGTTATGGTATAACTGAAACATAATGGAATATTCACTAAGTCCCCAAAGTATGAAGGCTTATAGTGTAGTTGAAACAAATAGGACTTTTCCTATTAGCAAACCAATGTGCTTGTTTCTATTTATCGATAACTTTGCCTAGGTTAGCTTCGATGATTAGGGGTAGACATTACAGATTCAGATTGATCTGTAACTGTCCATAACAGGCTGATACAGATTAATCTGTACCAAACCTCAACATGTCCTGCCAGTTGCATATCTGGATTTATGGACCTAAGTTCTCCCCCAACCCCATTCCCTGAGCCCCCGAAGTAGTACTTACTAGGGACGGGCGTTAAAGATTTGGGGCATTTCAGATTAATCAGTACCAAACTACAGGGGCTTCCAGGATTGTTTTGTGCATGCACAAAATGGTCACCGCCCTTAACCAAAGGGCAGGGATGATGGACAAACTGATGGCACTGCCATTTTGGTTAAGGGCAGCAGCCTTTTGCAAATGTGCAAGCCAGAGCAGGGAGTGAGCCATGGCAGGGAACCTGCCAGAGCCCCAGCAGCAAGACCACTTCAATCAAGCCCTCTGAGGCTGGTAAGTACCACTCTGGGCCCCGGGGGAATGGGGGTGGGAGAAAATCTGAATCCGTAAATACAAATCCATAGTTAATCCAAAAAATTTAAAATCCAAATCCCTAATTTTTAATCAGGATCCAAAAATCAATCCCAAATCCTATCCATATTATTTATTTTGATTTGTCTTGAGCTAGGGTGATTTCAGATGTTACGGGCCTCCTTATTACCACAGTCAATCCCCTGTGGTGGAGGAGGGCCCATAACGTCTAAAGGGGTTCCCGCCAGAGCTTCACCCCAGTGAACCTCCGGCGGGAATCAGATTAACCACGGTTCCGGAGGTGAGGCCGGCCTCATCTCCGAAATCGTGGTTAGCACAACCACGCTACGGGATCGGCAGAAGATAATGTCTGTTACCTCCGCCGGCCCAGATCGTGGCCCGGACCATGCTGCGGGATCAGGCGCAGCAGTCGGATTGGCTGCTGTGCCCACCCATCTCCCGGAGGGCAGGCGGCTGGGGGAGCCCAGGGGGGTGGGACTGTGCGGCCTCACGTTCCGCCGCACGGCCCCGCCCCCTCCCCAATCCTCTGTAGGAATCAGGCCGGCACATCTAAAGGACGGATGACCTGATTCCTGTCCGGGATCCGAAACAGTGTGTGAAAAAGATGCACAAATGCATCTGTGTTCAATCTTAAACATAGAAGATTGAAAAATCCGGAACTTTAAGATGTGTGTAAAAATGTCCAATGATTCAAAAACGATAGAATAAAAACAAGGTTCACATTAACTTCACCCAGGAAGCCAGAAATTCAGATTCACCCTTGTGAATTTATGAAATTAGTCAAATTTGAGCTTTGTAACATTTGTTTTCAGAGCTAGTTTAAGACCTTTTATAAAAAAACCAAAAAAAAACCCAAGTCATTGCTGAGAAACTGAGCTACAGTCCGCTTCTGGCTTGAAAAGAGCTATGTTTATTAGAATGGTTTTCATTGCTTTGCAACATTTTCATGATATCCATAACTTAAGCTACATGTCATTCTGCCACGAGAATCCATGATTGCTTCATCAGTGTCAAGGTGTAAGGAATTTCACATAGTCTTGTAATTAACTTTTAAGAAAAATCACAAAACAAAGTCATCCTAAATGTGGGTTGGAATATATTTCATACGATGCCACTTCTTGAGTTAGGTTAATTTCTGGAGCAGGCTGTAGATTCTCTGGACCTGAAGCTAGTGCTTTCACACCAGAATAAACCATCCCATCGCAGAAGAAAAAAACAATTGTAAAGCAATGCCTTGAATGAATACGTGTCTTGGATCTCTGATTGTCCTAGATAGGCTACCCTCCAAACTCGACTCTTGCCTTCTGTTTCACTATAAATTCATCTGCCACTCTGGATCAAAACCTAACTTTCCCCATGTTGATATTTGCTGTATCTTCCCCGCCCCTTTCAGTCCCATGCTATTGAATACTCTTGGACAAAGACACCCAGCTTATTTCTACTACCAATTCTTTAACATCACTCCCTCACTAAATCACTTCACTGGCTTCCTCAAATCTTACCACATTTAACTCAGGCTTCTGGGTTATATAGTAATGTCTATTCTAGGTCAATTTTCCCATCCTCCTAGACTCCCCATAACCTTCCCAGTCACTACCTCTACCTTTGTCTCTTTTCACGCTCTTGACTTCAGTCTTCTATTACATTGTCTTAGGGCTTCCAAAACATTGGGCTTTCTTTCTGCTAAGTCCTCTCTCTCGTTTCCTCAAAATCCATTTTTCAGAAGTCTGTAGCCCAGCCTCTTTAGTTAGCCCAGCCTACACTCATCTGGAGACTCTTTGGAACAGCATGAGCCTTACTCATTTTGTAGAGTATAACTTTAAATTTACAAATTGTTTCAATAATATTATAGTCACAAAATCTGTACAGTTCTCACCCTAGCAACATACAAAGATACTGAGCTTCATTCCTGTTAAATTCAGAGGACTTGGTCTGCTTGCTGTCTTTAAAGTGCCTATTGAAGACTATTGTTACACTTGTATTTCCTCCTTCCTCCCCACTGCCCCTGCCACTCTCATTCCCCTTGCTGGCCAATGCTTTTTTTTTCTTAAACTGTCAATATGCTTGTACCATTTGAAATGACAAATGAAATACACTTTGATATGGCAGTTTTTGTCCCAGTTACACTCTCTTGATCTGTTTTCTAACACGTCTTGCTCATTAACTTCAAAAGTACAAAACTACTTTTTCCAACACTCAATCAAGTCAATTGAAGTCAATAGGAATATTTTCCATTATGGATGCAAACAGACGTGACGAGAGCCTGCTATGGCCCGTCTGGGCCAGAGACTCCCTAGTGCATCTGTTTGTAGGCTGCCAGATGTGGTCCCACTGCTGCCCTAGCTCAGGTAGGTGGTTGTCCCCGATGTGGTCCCTCTGATGATTCCAGGCCTACAGCCCAGGCCAAAGTGGGTCCGCACATCTGTTAGAGTCCCCATCCCCTGCCAGGGATCAGGGCCACCATGACAGGCAGCCATGGCTGCCTGTGCTTGGATGCCATGGCTGCCCATCATGGCGGGGGTGAGGTGTTGGGGTCATGCTGTGGAAAGGGTCATCTAGCTTCATGTCTGTCTGTTCCTGTGCTAATGAGGAAGACTTCCCAGCCCAGTCAAGTACACATCAGATCAGTGCCCCAACCTGACTCGGCCAGGAGCGTGCGCGAGTGCGTACCATACATACACATACACATACACATACACATACACATACACACTTTTGACTTTTACCCAACTTCACTGGAATCTGGAGCAGGCCCTCGCTGTTTTATTTCATTGGGAAAAGTAAACACATTAAGCAGATTTAAAAAGAAAAGTATATGGAGTGAAAATATAGCTAGGTCAGAGCAGAACTGCAGTTGCATAAAAAAATCCATGTGAATAATGGCGAACTACTAGTAGCATGCAGCTCTCTGTTTTCTAGTCAATAAAATATTGATCTGTCACTTCAGGTGGTGTTGGTTTTGCTTTTTAGTCTCTGACTCTAAGGACTTCATTTGGTGGTAGTTTTTGCTTTACTTTCACTATTTGCCTTTTTCTCACACATTACTTATTTCATGGAATTTTCACAAGGCAAAGCTCATCAAAAATAGAACGAGGTTGCAGGGCCTAAAAATAAAATTCATGCAGAGATGCACATCTGTGAAGAGGTATTTAGAAACAGGGACAGTGATTTATAGGGAATAAGCACACTGGTAAATGTCAGCTGGCTTGCAGAATCTTAAAATAAAATATTATAAATCACCTGAAGTGTTCATTGCCACATCGCTGAACCCTGTTCCCTGGCCATTTTAGAAAATCTTGCTGCAAGGTGACCTTCAAAGCAAAAAAAGACTAAAACCCCAACAACTGGGATTGCATACTTAATGCGACTTCAGGAGCAGGGGTGTCAAATGGGACCACAAATTAAGACCCCTGCACATCACATTCTGGAGGATGTCCCCTCCATCTCACTGTTTTTGCATGACAGGTCAGAGGCTGGTGTTCGGGGAGTTCAGGAGATAGACCTCGGAGGTGCCAGAAGGGAAGAACCCTCCTCCACCCATTTAATCTATTACTAGTTATTCCACTGCTTAGGTGGGGGGAAAGTCTTGAATATTTAGGGGGGTTTGGACCTTTTGTTGTTGTTGTTGTTGCCCTTTTTTAAGATGACTGTTCTGCCCATTTGTTATATTGGCAATTCAAATAATTTATGATCTGAAACTCTGGAGATCCAGCAAAACTGGAGACACTATGGGTTCACAAAAACCCAGCAACTGAGTAGTTGTAAAGGAGGAGAGGTTTCCAAGCTAATTAAAAGTCTTTATAAATTTAGAAATAAATCCAGATACATTTGAGGGTATAGTTCATACCAGAGAAGAATCCTAACAAGGTTTAGGATTAGAAGCACTGACCCTTAAATGGGATTCAAGGGTCTAATACTAGGTGTTGGCTCAAAGAGTTCAGTACTTAACACTTCCCTTTTTTCTGTGCTAAACCTTCTTTTGGCACCTTTCTGTGCCAAATTTATTTTGTAGGTTCCACCTATCTGATTTAAAACTTTATAATGCACAGGAGTGCCCTCAAAGAATGGTGTGTCTTAGGGAAAGGAGACAATCAGGCAGAAGCAGAGGGTCTTAGGAGCTTCAGAGCAGGGCCGGCCCGAGGCATGTGCCACCAGCGCCCAGGCACATGGCCCCACGGGGGAAGGGGCCCTGCACCGCCGCGGGCTAGAGACTGACAGATGCCGCCAGTTTTTGTTTTTTTCCCCACCGGGCATCTCCGAGTCAGTCCTCATGGGGGGGGGGGAGCTTAAACTTCCTGGGAATCCCTGGCCAGTTATACGCTGCGGAGCTGAGCTGACACAGTCAAGTTGCAGGTAAGTAACCAGCTGCCCCTCATTCCCTGAAAATTTCCCCCCCCCAATTTTAGCGAGTGCCAGCTGGTCTTTGGGGCCCTGCAGCAAGTCTTGGCACATGGCCCCTGAAACCTTTGGTCTGGCCCTGCTTCAGAGTGAGGCACTGCCTGACCTGGCATACTAGTGTTCTGACCCAGGTAGTTCACTCAGGATAGGTCACTCTGGTTGCAAGCCAGAAAGACAGGCCTGGCTCCCCTTCCTGGAACTGGAAATGATGTGTCAGTGGTCTCTTGCTTGCAAGACCACCAGGCATCATACTCCAGTGTATGGCCCAACACATTCTGGTTTGGGATGGAACATTATGCTTCCATCTACCCTTGTTCAGTTCATGTGGGTGTTGGGAGGGGGGTGTTGTGAGTGACCTTGCAATGAACTTTAGCCACCACAGTTGATGGGGAGGCTAGGAAAGGATTCCCCACACCCCTGTTAGATTGGTTGGCCATTGCAGTTTGGAGGTTTGTCACCTTCCCCATAGCAGGAACATTTCCCACTGTATTCCTTTCAGTATGTATTGTACCACACAGGCACAAGTGTTACATGGCCTATGAATCGGATCCTGTCCTCTGGGGTGGTGGTGGTGGTGGTGAGTTTGCTATGTTGGGGCAGCCATTCCAGGAGGGGACACCACCAGTGGAAGGTTGGTTATGTTACAAAGGAGGGATGTGCAAACAGATCGCGGTTCGGTCTGGTCATTCAGTTCAGTCATACCATTCGGTTGCCAAGTTCAGGTTCAGTCATTCGGTTCGGTCGAGTTCGGTTCAGTTTGGTCATTCGGAAAAAGTTATCACGAGATCCCGTGATCGTGCAGGAAACCGGAAATTCAAGTGCGTGTGGAGCTTGTGTGCGTGAGAGCATGTGTGTTGTGGCTGGCTGGATGTTCGGTTTCGTTTCGTGTTTTGGCTGTGTGGTGTGTTGGTTTGACTGTTGGTTTTGGTTTGACTGGTTGGTGAGTGTTGGTAGGTGACGCTTGTCTGTCTGTTGTTGTTGGTTAAAAAAAAAAAATGAAGAAGACTGTTCTAATTAAACGCCGGGGGCCAAGGTGGTGCTCCCGGAACTGGTGGTGGAGGAGGAGGAGGTTGCTGCCCCAGCCCCTGGACCTTGGGTGGTGGTGGCCAGCTCCTCTAATGAGGAGCAAGCGAGCACAGGAGGTGCTGCCAGGTTTGTAAACTTTTTTTTTTTACTTTGAGGACAAGAAAGGCTCTATCCGTTAGAGCGAGCTCACTGGTGTGCGGGTGGGTGCATGGGTGGTGGACATCAGTCAGGCACAAACAGTGGGCATCAGCGGGTGGCAGCAGATGTCTGCCACAGAGAGAGAGGGTACTGTAGTGGGGGGGGGGCTCTTCCAGCAGTCAGGCATGAACATGAGCAGCAGCCCCACCTAAACATGTGCCTGCCAGCCATCCCTAGCAAGTGTCTCCACTCTCCAGTTGCCATCCCTACGCACCCCCAAATAAGGGCAGGATTTTCACGTGCCAGTCAGGGTCTTTCCAGTTGCCATCCATAGTGCCCCAAGGAGGACAGGATTTGCACGTGCCAGCCAGGGTCTTTCCAGTTGCCATCACTACTAGCACCCAAAAAAGGGCAGAATTAATTGCATGTGCCAGCCAAGGTCTTTCCAGTTACCATTCCTAGCTCCCCAAAGAGGGCAGGATTTGCATGTGCCAGCCAGGGTCACCGTCTCCGGTTGCCATCTCTACTAGCACCCCAAGGAGGGAGGACTAGAGGCATCATCATAAATGCATGATATTACTTAGGTGTTGTTT
>QEPC01000599.1:756506-773549 GCA_003113815.1 Sphenodon punctatus
CCCCCAGACCGTGGGCGTGGGCGGACAAGGTCCAAGGTCCATCACAAGGACAATGGATTCGCCATCTGCAAGGTAAGGCATGGGGGCTGGAATAACAGGGTATGCATTGCCCTATGACCTGTTAGGAACGGAAGTCCTCTGCAGAGAGAGAGAGTGGCACCCACCCACTTGTGGAGACAGAATGCAGGCAGGACTTGACACAGACCATTGGTCTGACACAGTGTGGCACTTCTTATGTTCCTTCCTATCTTTTATGTTCTTTAGGAATGCGGCAAAAGATTTAAAAGGGCCAGGGAGGGTACCACATCGGGCTTAATCTCTCACACAGAGAAGCTGCATGGGGAGAAGGTGGCTCGGCTGCAGGACTCTGATGTGGTCGTGGAGCTGGAGCATCAGCACCAGAAGAAGGGAGGAAGGCAACCCAAAAGAGATGCCACCAAAGCCCTTCTCCCTCCTCCAGCTCTGATGTGGAGTCCGCTGGGCCCCAGGAGTCTGTAGTGGCAAGGGCCTTTCGGGCCGAGGTGGAGAGGCCCACCAGTGACTTCATGGCTGGCCTGCAGAAGTGAGCAGCCACCATGGAGAACCGACTGGTGGAACGGTTCCAGGCGGTCGAGGTATGGGAACAGAAGGTGGAGGCGTACTTGCAGTACGTCTCAAAGTACGTCTCCGCTGAGATGGCTGACCTGGAACTCTTCCACCAGTCAGTCTCCCAGTGGCAGGGGCCATTGACTATGCCATCGAACACGGCTACCAAATGCCAGCAGATGTGATGCCCCCCTGCCCCTAGCTCCTGTGCACCCCTTCTGCCTTTCCCCCAAGTTCCAGGGTGCAAGCCCAAAGACTGAGTACTAGTTGATAAGTTTCCTTTCTATTTTAAAATGTTTGGTTTTTGTTTATAATGTTGTTGTTGTTACAAGCTTTGTTTGACCTTTCAGCCTTTTATCCCTCTGTGCTGAAGTTCTGGCTGGCAGGTGGCAGAATCTTATACAGCTTGTTGATCCCTACCAGAAGCACCTGGCACCACATGTAGCATGATTAAGGTATTAACCCAAAGATGTGACAGGCAGCACCAGGGTCTCAACTTGCAGACAACCCCCCAGGAGGGGCAGGGCTTGTGACTGTGTGGCTGTGCCAGAGAGAAAGAGAGACAGGCTCTTTTGGCAGCGAGCATCCACGGGTGGGTGTGGAGGAGTAGGCTGGTGGAGGGCCAGGCTTGCAGGCGGGCACAAGTGGCTGCTGGCCAGTCAGGCCTGAGCAGCAGCAGCACCCAGAATGGAATGACAGCCCCCCGTGACTGGAATGATGGTCCCAGAATCTCGTTGGTGGTTCCTGGGACAGGAGGTCATGACTGCTTCAAGTACAATGGAATAACAGCCTAAAGCCTGTGGGAGCTGAATGATGTCCCTAGAGTTAGTGCATGGTTGGGCACACTTTATTCAATCATGCGATAGGTAGGTATAGGAACGCACACAGGCAGGCACATAATACGTTCCATGTTTTGTTATATTCCATCTCATTCTGGTAGATTTACTGCTGCTGGATGTGGGCATCAGGCACAGATGGGAGTTCTTCCTGGTTCTGGCAGATGGTAGCTTGAGCTGCCCCCCCCCCCCCTCCACCACATCTCTCTTGTTCTAGCGGGGAGCCTCTCTCTTTCTCCCCCTCTCCCTCTCTGGCCATATAGTGCAGGTGACAGCATGGGTGGGCTTGTGTCTCTCTCTCCTTCTAGCAGTGGGGAGACTTTCTCTTATTTCTCTCTCTCTCTCTCTCTCTTGGCAGCAACCTGGGTGGGCAGACAGGCACCTTGGCATGAGAGACAGGAAGACAGACTGAGGCAGACTTTGAGCTCGGTGGCAAGTTGGGGTACAGAACCCTTGGCACAGACAGCATATAGGCCTGGTGGCCATTGGCACTAGCAGCAGCAGACATTGGTTGCCAGCGTACAGAATCCTTGGCACAGACAGCATATAGGCCTGGGGGTCATTAGCAGCAGCAGCAGACATTGGTTGCCAGGGCGGGCAGGCAGGCAGGAGGCATGGCATGAGCAGCAGTAGGACAGGCGAGCTTGGGCAGGCTTTGAGCTAGGCAACCTGGGTGGGCAGACAGGCACCTTGGCATGGGAGGAAGGAAGGTGGGATGAGACATGCTTTGAGCTTGGCGGCAAGTTGGGCGGGTAGACAGGCAGCATGGCATGAGAGGCAGTAGGGCAGGAAGGCTGGGACATTGGCAGCAGGGCACTCAGATAGGCTAGCAAAGACTGTGCAGCATGAGAGAGCGAGAGCCAGTCAGTGTCACATAGGCGGGCCGAGATTGTGTAGCCATAGGCCGGCTGGCACGCTTACAGTTTCCCAGTGCCACCCTGTGTCATGAGGTCAGTCAGATAAGGCAGGCGAGGCCATCTAGTATGATGAGGGGGGGGGGCAGGGCAGGCACCAGGCATTGGGAGGGATGGATAGCACCTCAGCAGCACAGCAGCAATAGCCCTAGCCCAGATTGAGGAGGAGGACCCCGTCCCATGACTACCCCTGGCATGGGATGGTGTGTGCCACTGCACCATCAATCCTTGTCCAGGGGCAGCTCAGGGAATCCCAGCAGCAGAAGGTTCACCTTAATGAACAGCAACTGCTTCACCAACTTGGCCCCCAGTCTCAGGCTGTGCGGGGAGCAAATGTCCCCTGCCATAGAGAACACCCACTTGCTGGGGACACTGGTTGGTGGGCAGGACAAGATACCCTTGGCCACTTTCGACAGGGCCGGCCACACGTTGGCCTTGCCGGCCCAGTAGGCCAAGGGATCACTGGTGGGATCAATGCATGCCTCCTCGTCCAGGTAGGTCTCCACGGCTGCTGAGACGCCGTTGTACTCCCTCTCGTAGCTCTGCCTGGGCACCACCTTCACCACTGCCCGCAGCCACACTGCTTGCCCTATTGTGCACAGTGCCATGCTCCCCAGAGTGGCCTGCACATAGGCTGAGCTGCTTCTGCTGGCAACAGGGGTGCTGCTGCTGGTGCCGCTGCTACCGCTAGGGCTGGAGGCAGGGATAGATCCACCTGGCTGAGAGGGGTGGCTGCTCCCACTTCCACCATCCCCAGGGGTGTCCTGCTGCATAGCCCACTCTGCCTGCCAGAACCTCTCCACCAACACATTCTTCCGAAGGGCATAGAGCGCTGTCTGATGTGCCATGCTGCCCTTGACCCTGGGGTCCAGTATTGTTGCCAGGACATCTTGCTCCCGCTGCAGGAGCATGTCATCCTGGACCAGCTGGTGCCCTGGGGAGCCTTGCTCGGCCTGCTTCTCCCGGAGGAGCTTGCTGTCCTTCACGCTCCGGTTGAAGAACCCCGCCAGCTTCCTCCCCCGGTCGATCAGGGAGCTAAGAGTGCCTTCCCCAATCCCCTTATCCCTCAATCCCAGAGCGTCCCTGACCACCAGGTGAAGGGTGTGTGTGGCACAAGGGATGCTGGTGAAGCCCCCGTCATGGACTGCTTTCGTACATTTGCAGCATTGTCCATCACCACGCATCCCTTGGTGAAGGCCATGCCTGGCGTAACCCACTCCCTCACCATGACGGGCAGGGCTAACTCTATGTTCCTGGAGGTGTGGGGGCTGTCCATGACTTGTACCTGAAGCAGGGTCCACCTATACTCAGCTTCAGGACCCCTCCTGCCACAGCCAAGCACTGCCTCTGGGTCCTGCCACCAGTGTGAAGTCACTACCAGTTGGCATACTGTGCATTCCTACTTGACCACAGGTCTGTTGTAAAGTGGACAGTGCCCACCACCCCCTGCCAGCTGCTCCCTCACCCACTCCTTCAAAGCCTTGTACAGCTCTGGTACCACATTCCAACTGAGGGTGGTGCGGGACAACAGCTTAAACTGGGCGGCCAGGAACCCAACCAGCCACTTGAAGCCCATGTCCTCTACAATGGAGAAGGGCTGCCCATCCAGCACAATCATTTCTCCTAAAAGGCGCTTGGCTTTCTCGTGAAAGGCACGCTGCCTTCCAGCTGCCGATGGCCTTGGCAGCTTCCTTCACCCCAGCTCCTCCATGGTGGACTGACACTGCTAGCAAGGCTCCTGTTCTGCCCCCCCTAGCAGGAGGAATACTGTTCCTGCTGCTAGAGGCAGCAGTTGGTGCGCTGAAGGAGGAGGGCGTCTGGCCGCTGCAGTCGGGAACCCACTGGCATCCACTGTCCCTGCCTGCCTGCTTAGCAGCAGAGCGCTGTGGCATGTCTTCAGGTGCCTTGCCATGGCAGTTGTCCCAAGGTTGGTGGTCAGCTGCCCACGCTTCACTACCTTATTGCACTACACCTCCCTGAGATCATCTGCCCGCACCTGCTTGAATTGTGCCCAGACAGATTTTTTTTTTCCCCCTTCCTGCCTTCTGGCCTGCCCTGAGTGATGCACTGCTGCCAGAACTTGGTGGTGACGACACAGCTCTGGAAGGAGGGACAGCCATCGCCTCAGATCCAGACATGTCCTCAATCATGGGGTGTCCCTCAAAAGGGGAGTACTGAGACCCCGAGGCTTGACTGCCCACCATGCTGCTGCTGCCACTCTCCCTGTGCCCTCCCTGTGCCCTCCTGCTGCTGCTGCTCTCCCTGCTGCTATTGCTCGGGGATTGGGCTCTGCCTCTAGGAGCCAGGGTGGGATCCACCAGCCCTGGACTGCTGGGGATCGTCTTGACAATGGGGAATATTGGTGCCCTGGAGGAATATTGTAAGCAGCACCTGCTCCAGCAGCAGCAGAGACAGCCACAGCCTCACGTACTGCTGAAGGCCTTCCAGTGCCCTGCATGGTACTGGAGGACGATCGCAGGAGGCACTGCTGAGTCACCCCCAGACTAGTGTCACTGCTGCTGGGAGCCTCTGAACCCTGTCTCCAAGAATCAGGCCTGCGAACCTTGGGGCATGGTGATGGGCTCAGCTGCTCCTGCTACTTGCTGCCACTCCTCTGCCATGGCCCCTAACACCACCTCTGCCACGTGCCCCATTGCCTGCCTTACGGGCAGCAGACCAGCCTGCAGCACACAAAGATTTTATAATGTGTTTTTTTTGGTTCAATTTTTTAATCTAATTATATATACATACATACATTAACTCTAACTCTGAGTATTCTAAAATCTATGTAACTAAATATTGTATCTAAAGGCCTAGTCCTACAAACACACTCTAAAATATCAAAACTAAACTAACTATCTCTATCTATCTCTATACTAAGCTAAGTCCTATGTATCTATCAACATCTATCTATCTGTACAATATTACACAGGGCTGCGGGGGGGGGGGACACACAAAGAACACAGGGGGGGTACAAAACTGGAATGAAACCTAAATCAATCTAATAATTCTACTTTAAATAAATCCCAAAACAGGGGAAGGGAATCAGGGATGGAGGAATATATAGAGGAAGAGGGAATGGATTCAATGGAGGGGAGGAAAAACACAGGGAGGGGTAAAAAATAAAAATAATGCCTAAATCTATCTAATATAATCTAACTAAATGATAATATGGAGGTGGATGCGTGGGATGGGTGAAATAGAAGGAGGATGGCAATGGATTGGGAGGTAAAATGCTAGGAGAGGGAGCCTTCTGAAAACGCCTACTGTCAGGAACAGTGATTAGCTCAGAAGGTGTTGGGAAGTGGGGAGGGCAATGAGTTTTGTTACTTACTGTGCCCGCCTCACCGTGAGCCCCATTGGCTCCATGCAGCCTGGCTCATGGCCAATCGCAGCCTGTAAAGCCAGTGGTTCAAGGAGAAAAGGGCTGTTGATTGGGCAGGCTGGCTGCTACTCCAAGCCTCTCCATTCCTGGTGTCTGTAAGTCTGTTCCTCAGCTGACTTCCCCTCCCTGGGCCTTCCAGTCACATTTTTCCTGCCCAAACTCATCCGAACTCAACCGAACAGTACTGAATTGTTCGGTCGTTCGAATCAAGTTCGGTTCGGTGGGTTCGGGTTCGGTCATCCGAACAGACTGAGTTCGGTCCAAACTCCGAACATCCAAACCTCGTTCGCACATCCCTATTACAAAGGATTTCTCCTCCTGAGATGGCAGGGCACCAAGCAGCACCCTACCAGCTCCACTCCTCTTTCCCTCAGACTTACTTAAAGATAAACAAGGCACAGATGCAGGGTGCTCATTGCAGGATGGGTGTGCATCCCACAGCTTTTGGTAATGGAGAGGCACTGTGCTAGCCTTGCATCATGTGGAGGATCAGAGCATATAGATTTACAGGTAATCTGTCTCTTGCTTGGGGGTCTGGATTCCCATTAGTTGTATGCATAATAAAAACAGAAAGTAATACGATAAGCTAACTATGGTTTATTAAACTCTGCAACTGTCTTAAAGAGCATATTTGTACCCCTGCCAACAGCAACACTTCCACCCCAATATCCAGAAGAAAAGTAAAAGAAGTCCAGAACAACTCTGAAACCAAAATTACCTTGAAACCAGCACAACGGAATGGAGCCATTAGATGCTACTGCCACAACATGAACAAGGATAGCTACATTGTAACTTAACTCCTTCAGAACAGCTATGGTGCAATCAACTAAGTGCAGGTACCGGCCTTGCTCAAAGACCCACCATGTGCTTGTTTCCAACCTCTTCCCTTAAACAGTCTTTCTGGACATGGCATATATACATATTTACAAACAGTCCATCAAAGTCTCCTTGGTACAAAGAATGGTACAACTGTAGCTTCTGTATGCAAGCATTCCCATACTCACCACCATCCTACACAGTTCACAGATCCAAGGGAATACAGTAGACTTCCTGCCTTCTGCAGTACCCTGGATAGCTCCATGTGACCTTGGAAGAGACAGAGCTGGTACTATTTGCCTCTTAGAAGAATCAGCAAGCAACTGGACTCCTATTCCTCAGGTCCCAGTCTTTTATAGCCAAAAGGGGTGTTCAAGCAGAGGGCTCTCCAGGTTTTAAAGGACCATCCCTACTTATTATGAACACATAAATGAGAACATTTTACTCAAAAACACAATACTATGCACTAACTCACTCCTATCACAACATCCCACTTTGTCTTGACAGCATAGGGACAGGTAGGGCAAGTGGCTACACAGACATTTCGGAGGCCCAAGGCAGTCTCAGCTGTGTGACATAAGCCAGAGTCAACTACCAGTGCTGCAGCCACCCAGACATCACTTCCCTGGCCTGATACCTCCTTTTTGTGGTGCAGTGCACACTAATTCTGCCCATCCCCCCATAGTACCAATTCCAGGTCTTGCCCTCCACCTGCCACTTCCAGGTCCCTATGTACCCCAATTCTGGAAAAGGGAGGCCAGATAGACAAAGGCACCTCTGTACATGTGCACTGTGCCTGATCTCCAGTGACAGACCATGCAACTACAATGTGGAGGGGGGTGGGAGGGGCTCATGCAGGGCAGTGTCTGATCCTACTCACTGGCAGGCTCCTGAAGTGGGGTCTAGCAGAGCAAGCAAGTTACTAGACTCCATGTGTAGCTGTATGCTCTTATCTCAGCTGGCGGCGGTAATGCTACTGCTGCTCCTGGGCCTGGAGGTGGCAAGCCAGAATTAGCAGCCAATGTAGCCCAGGAACTTTCTGTGCAGTATTGGCTGGTGGCATCTCCTGCCCAAGGGAACCTGCACTGAGAGCTAGAAATTTTACCACGGATACTCTCAGCTCCCAGAGTCTGCATCTGCCCATCTTCTCTGTTAGCGTGGACAGCACATACATAGTTCATCCCGGGGTGTCCCCTGCTTTCTCCCCAGCCCCTCTGTCACCAAAGATGACAGTAGCAAGTGCCACAAGCATCTAGGAAAGCCAGCATATGCACATCACATTGGTCCTCCTTCCCTGCAGAGATGACTGTAGTACTGGTGGGGACCACAGCTCATAACTGGCACAGTATGGTGACAGTATTGGGGGTGGGGTGTGTATATTTGAAATTTTTTAAATCATGGAAGGGTAAGAAGTGTTCATAAGGTCCTTCAAGTAGAAGGGATTGTCACTAATGAAAAGGCATAATAGAGGCTAGCACTGCTCCCTCTCTGTCTTGGGGACTTGTTGGAGTCTTCTGTTGATTCCAACAATGGGTGTTCGCAGACATGATGTTGGCCCGGTTAGGCCTGATTTGGCCCAAGCGGGCCAGTGTCGTGTCTGTATGTTTGTTCTAGGCCCACCAGATGTGGGCCCAGATTGTGGACCTAGACCAAAGCAGGTCCACAGTTCGACCCAGCTTGGCAGAATGATGTGTTCCCAGCCCCGTCTCCAACTTGTATGGGAGGGTTGCCATGGCACCCAGCCATGGCGCCTGTAATAGGCAGCTATGGCTGCCCATCATGACCGGGAGGCAGGGTGACTCCTGGAGTGAGGTGATGTGGTTGGGCAGCTGCATGTCACTCCTGCCCGCCCCAGCCGGGGGAGCCATGGGAACATTTGTTCCTACAGCTGGAACTTGACCAGCCAGGGGAAGGCCTCCCCTGGGTGGGACAAATATCCAGGAGGACATCTGTTAACACCCAATGACTTTACCACTACACTTTTCAGTTCTAGTATGACAGAAGCTTATGATTTATGTAATACGACATGCTGAGGGTTGTCAGAAACTGTGTACTATGTAAAAAGCATTAGTCTTATAATTCCAATATGAAAGTATGTACACCAGGCATGTTTGGTGTCATTTTTATCCCTGTGAAATACGAAGGATGATATAAGAAAATTACAAAATGGAATTGTTTATTCAAATGTATACCACACTCTTCCCCAGAGGCTCAGGCGGCTTAGAGCATATAAAAACATGTTAAAATATATTAAAATCCCCTTTAAAAAACTACCCTAAAGGTAGTGAATAGGACCATCTGGAGGTAAGGGAAAGCCATGCCCTTTTGCAATGGAGCTTGGGTTTCCTCCTATGTACTGAGCCATCAGCTCAACAACAGGCTGGGAGGTGGGGACAAGCAATTCAATGTACACTCTTCTCTTGCATGCAATCCATAAAATGGCAGCAGTCTCTCAGAGACCACATACAGCTACATGCAGTTACTTCTAGAGAAAATGAATTCTGACTCCATTTGGGGGTGCAGTAAGATATCAGTGAGGATGAACCACAATCCCCAATTACATGCAGCAATATATTTTTTCTTTGAAAGGTGCTCATTTGATTTCACAGTGCCTCAGTTAATAAGGCAAAAACTGAGCTTAGAATTCAGAAGAATTTCTCCAATTCAGCAGCTGCCTCTGAACTGTCACAGACAAACACAGTAAAAAATAAAACCGATCAGAGAGCAGCAGCCACTTATGTTGGCTTTGTTTATTTTGCAAGGTGTTGGAGAACATTTGGACACTATAGGAATTTTTACTACTTAAGAACATAAATTTCATTTAAAAAAAAAAAAAAAGCAGAGTGAGAATTTAGTTAAATGCTTTCCCAGAACAAACTTTGAGTGGTAATTTATGGCTATCAAAGCAGATGACCATAAAAGGTTGTGAATATGACGAACATTACTGACCTCAATAGAGACAGATTTTTTTTACCCAAAATGTCACCCAGGTCATGCTTTCTAGATCTGTACACAGAGGAAGCCCTTTGAACGTAGTACACCCCCTGCTGGCACAAAAAGGGTACTCAACCGCCTCCATTATAGGGACAGATATATTATTGTTAGCATGACCTTAACACTTTGACCTCCACAGCTTGGGCCCCTTTTAAGATTCTAGCCCTAACTCTTGAATTTCCCATATTCTAATCCCACTTTTGTTTGGGGGTTTAAAGCTTTTTTAACCCTTAAATTGCTGCTACATACTCTCAGCCTGATTGCTGTTTTTCCTAAGAATGTCAATACACTTATTTGTTTTATTTTATTTATAACCCTCACTGTCCCAAGGGCTCAAGGCAGGTGACAACAGGATAAAAAAGTATTCTATAAAAATGAAAAGGTATAAATTATACAATGAAACCCATACAACTAGATTTTAAAATCCTATCCCTGTCTGCTAAACACCTGGTCAAAGAAAAAAAACTTTGCATTTCTTCCAAAAGATGATCAGGTTTGAGCTTTGATAAACTTGTAGGGGAAGAAAGTTCCAAGGTTGTGGGGCAGGCACTGAGAATACCTCTCTACACACCTTCACCTTGGCATGCTGATGGAATAAGTAAGAGGTGATTCTCTGTTGGCATCAGAGGTTGCGATGGATTGCATTGGAAGAGGCAGTCATTTAGACATGTGGGGTCCAAGCTGTCTGTAGGTCAAAAGCAGCACCTTGAATTGTGCCTGGAAAACTACTGGAAGCCAGTGCAGACTATAAAGCTTGCGAACAATCAGTGCCCACATAAAGCAGATTGCAGTCATCTAACCTCAAGGTAAATTTATTTTATTTATTTATTAATAACATTTGTATGCTGCCCCCTCCTGCTAAAAGCATCTTGGGGTGGCTAACAACATGTTCAAAACAAATTAAAACAGATACAATTAAAATTACAATAAAAACAATTCACCCCCTACCCCTCCCTAACTCAACCCACTCATCCCATCTCCCTCGGGGAAGGCGTGGCGGAACAACCAGGTCATACATTGTCTATGGAAAGAGGGGAGGTTGGCAGCCAAACGGACCTCCGAAGGGAGGGAGTTCCATAGCCACGCCACAGCCACAGAGAACACCCTCCTGAAGGTCAACACCTGAGAAACCCGGGGGACTTCAAGGAGGGCGCTGATCCAGGTCCCGGAGGAGGAGGCGGTCTCACAGATAGGTGGGTCCCTGGCCGTTTAGGGCTTTAAAGGTCAGCACCAACATCTTGAATTGGGCCCGGAAGACTATCAACAGCCAGTGTGGAGAACGGAGCACCGGTGTAATGTGTTCACGTTGGCCCGTCCCCGTTAGGAGACAAGTCGCCATGTTCTACACCAGCTGCAGTCTCCGAAACAGCACCAAGGCAACAACCTTCTGATCACTCACATGGGGTGGAGTTGTTTGTAAGCAAACAGCTTTATCTCCCAGTCAGATCGGTGGCCCGGTGTCCTGCTGCTGCTGCAGCGCTACTAGGACAGAGGCAGGTGAGGGATGGGGACCAGAGCCAGGGAGGGGAGGCAGAAGAACCTACTGGGGGAGCCCAGCCAGGCAAGTGCGGGGTCCCAGCTGGCCGCGGGGCCATGTGCAGCTGACCCTGAAGCCATTAAGTTGGCAGAGGGGTTCTTTGAGGCGGAGTCCTGTAGAGGGACCCCAAGCTCCTATGGGCATGGCTGGTGAAATGCAATGGAGTCCCAGAGATGGGAGAGAGTCAGGCGCCTGGACCTGTAGCTGGCTGCAGTAATAGGAAGGACCTACAACCTATGGGGAACCCTGGGAGTAAGGGTCCAATGGTTTGTTACACTTGTGGGAAACCAGGGTACTTTATGAGGAACTGCCCACAGATTGACTGTAGTGTGGCAGAGTTTGTTTTGGTGGAGCTACCCAGGGAAAGGCCACACCAACTCTAGGAGGAGATGGTGAAAGTGAGAGAAAAGGAGGTTACAGGAGTACAGGGCTCAGCAGCTGGTTGTACCCTGGTTCATGAGACCATTTTAGATCTGAAGTGGAGAAAGAAGTAGGGTGCCCTTGTTGTTGAATACATACATGGTAGAAAGAGGTGGTACCTCTGGATGGAGGTGCCGCTGACATTAGGGACAAATCCAAAGACGTTAGGCAGGTTTAATCCGCTCCTTACTGTATTCCATGCTCTTAGGGGGAAGACATCAGGGAGGATCCTATAGAGCAGCCAGGGCAAAGAAAGGGGCAGTGCAAAGGACACAGGGCAGATCCCAAGCGTCTGAGGGAAACTAGGGACACAGCATGTTCCTGTGTGGGGGAGCTAGGGATACACTGGGTCCACCCAGAGGTCATGAGAGAGGAGGTTACCCTAGACACAAACCAAGGGGATATGGCACCCCAAACAGTACCGCCTATCCCAAGGGAAGAAGGAGAGGATCTCCAAGAGAGGATATTGACCAAGGAATGCAATGAGGTCTCATTGGTTGTGGAGGCTAAGCCAGAGAGTCTAGAAGAAACACCCTATTAGGTTGATCCATGGATAGGAGAAGTAGGTGCTGTAAGTTAGAGAGACCTGGGCACCACAGAGCAAGAGGTATTTTGCAGAGGGGCAGGAAAGTCTAGCCCAAATGGCTACTGAGCAGTATGCTTGGTGTGCCAAGGAATAAGCTATACAGAAATTGCCCACAAAGCGCAGCCAAGCAGAGGCATCAAGGAAGACCTGGTTTTGGTGTGCCATGGAGTGGGAGGACTGGAAGACAAGAGGACACCCAGTCCCATCCCATTGGAGGGTCTGTAAGAATAGAAGGGTGGACCCCAAGGAGCTGTCAGCACTTTATGGGATAGACCAGGAGTCTCTCCAGGTGGGGCGATCCCACAGTGTGCAGGGAAAACATCAGGTGTGTTGAGAAGGGAGGACCTGGAAGGGGGTGTCCTAACTGAAGAACGTGTGTGTACTGGCCCTTTAAGACCAGCCTGCAGGTCACTGAAACCCCACCCCTTAGCTGGAATATAAAGAGAAGCCCAGTCTAGCTGGAGAGAGTTGGGTTAGGGCAGGTAGAGAGTGTGCCCTCTGCTCTCCTTTACCTTCTCTTGCACTCTATGCTGGCAAAGGTCCTGAAGACAAGGTACCAAGAGAAGGTAGCTAAAGGAATAAGGACAGGGGAGGCTGGAAGCTGCCTCACCCAAGGCCCAGGTGTGAACGCTTCGCCCCTTCATGGGGAATTAGCTTGGACAAGGGTCCACAAAATTAAAACTTTCAGGCACCCCTGGCCATGATACCCAATTTGTGTTTGGGGTCTAACACCCCCAGTAGGGCTTAGTGCCCTCCAGACTCCACATCTCCCCTTACAGCTGGCCTGTTCCACCGAGTAGGGGCTTCTCCCAACTAGTGGGTCCCCAGCATAAACTTAGTCACTAACATAAACATAAAGTCCAGGTACTGGAACTTTTGTCTTCGGCCTTATGGCCCTTGAAATAAAGAGAACACATCTGTTTCCCATGCTGCCTGCGAGGTCTCCAAGTCCTGTAGAGGGATTGGTTTCCCAGGAGCTTCCTAGAGGCACGTCTTCTCTCCTTGAGCTCTTGCTGTGCGCAGTCTGTTCCTGGTCGAGCCACTTCCTTTTATGCAGGAAGCCACGCCTCCTAGCCACCAACTTCCTGTTGGCAGCCATTTTGTGGACTCTCATCAGCCATTTTAGACCTCTAGAGTCCTTTATGGTCCTGCTCTGCTACACCAGGGTAGGAGGGTGTAAGTATGAGCTGGAACCCAGAGGGGGGTCAGGAGGCCGGAGGTACCTTATGAACTGTATATGTTGTATTGGACACTATATCTGCACTGGTGGAGTCAATACACTGGTGAAACCTGCAACCAGAGTCTATTGCCTATTCCTGGAAGGGGAGCTGACTGGAGAAAGAGTGGAGTGGCCCCAATTCTGCAAGGAAGTGCACAGGACATGAGGGTCATCAGCCACACTCTTAAAAGTGGGACATCAAGAAGGGTACTCTCGGTGGACTGCAGGGGGTCGATCCAGGGCATGGACAGTGAGGCAGTCTCGCAGATAGGAGGGGCCCAGACTGTATAGGGCTTTATAGGTAAGCACCAACACTTTGAATCAAGCCCTGAAGACTATCGGCAGCCAGTGCAGTGCTCAGAACACTGGTGTAATGTGCTCACGGTGACCCGTCCCGGTAAGGAGACAGGCTGCCACTTTTTGCATCAGCTGCAGTCTCTGGACCATCACCAAAGGTAGCCCCATGTAGAGTGCATTACTATAGTCTAATCTTGAGGTGATGAAGGCATGGATGGCAGTGGCCAGGTTGGAGTCTGAGACATACGGCCGAAGCCGTCGCACCAGATGTATTGGCGGAAAGCACTCCTCACCACAGTCTCAACCTGGAGATCTAGGCGAAGCTGAAATTGAGGAGTACCCCCAGACTGAACCTAAGAGGCCAGCGGGGGACAAACACCATCAATGATGGGGGAATGTCACACCCACCACCCTTCCCACCAACATCACCTCCGTCTTGTCAAGTTTTAGTTTCAGACGGCTCACCCTCATCCAATCCCCCACAGCCGCCGGACATCAGGTAAGCACTGAGACTGCCGGGTTTGGGTCAGATGAAAAAGAGAGGTAGAGCTGGGTGTCATCAGCATACTGAAGACACCACACTCCACTCCTCACAACCTCGCCAAGCAGCTGCATATACACATTGAATAAGAGAAGGGACAGAATAGAGCCTTGTGGAACTCCACACGTGAGGTCCCAGGGAGAAGATGAATGATCCCTGATCACCACCCACTGAATTCTCCCAGCCAGGAAGGCTGGCATAATCCCACAGGCGAGTCACCAGCATCACGTGATCAACGGTATCAAATGCAGCTGACAGATCTAATAGGATTAGCAGGGTCAAACTACCCCGGTCGAGTTCTCAGTGAAGGTAGTCGACTAAAGTCACTAATGCAGTCTCAGTGCCATAACCCGAACGAGAGCTGGACTGCAAGGGATCAAAAAAACCAGTGCGGTCCAGATGCTCCTGCAGCTGCTGAGCCACCACTCGCTCAATACCCTTCCCTAAAAAGGGAAGGTTAGAGACTGACCGATAGCTGGCGGGGGAGTCAATCTCAATTGATTATTTTTGAGCAGGGACCGCACCACTGCCTCTATGAGGCAGTCCGGCACCCTGACCTCCTGCAGGGAGACATTGACAACACCCACCAGCAATAGCCCCATTGTCTCCCTGCTGGCCTTGACCAGTCAGGACGGGCATGGGTCTAGTTCACAAAATGTGTCTCTAACAGCCCCTAGAACATCTGCCGCAGTGGCAGGCATCACCCACTGAAACAGATCCCACAAAACTGGACAAGATGGAGCCTCCATAACCTCTGGTTCTCCTATTGCCATAAGCAAAATCATGGTGAATCTGAGCTACTTTATTCGCGAAGTATTCAACAAATATGTCACAGTAGGCATTGGACGAGACTTTGCAGACGTTATCAGGGTAGCAAAAAACTCCTTTTTCCCCGACAGCCATGGCATAGGCCTGGAAACTGTCTCTATGCCACAATCGATCAGCTTCAGCACGAGATTGGCGCCACCGTTGCTACAACCGCCAACTGCTTCAGCTTCTGCAGACCCTCCACAAACTATGGCAGCCTGCAGTGCTGATGCCAAGGGAGTGGATGCCTAGGGTGTGAACACAAAAGAGGGGAGCCACCCAGAGTCTGTGGCCACTCCATGGTTCCCCCTCCACAGTTGCCACTCACAGCCTCTGCTCAGGACCATGCCAAATGAGCAGGTGTTCCTCCCTGCCATGGCCCACCCATGCTCCCCCACTCCTCTGCCATAGAGTTCCAGTCACTCCTCAAACACCATGCTGGCTGTGACTTTATTGTACTGATGCCCACAATAGATGGGGGGGCACAGGGCAGCTGCATGGGCACCCCATAGCCCCCCAATACATAGGAGGCAGCCCCAGGGCAATGCATTGCCCTGAATTTCCCTGCACAGTGTGCACTGTGCTCCATATTTCCAGAGATGATGCTATGTGGAGCAGCCCCAGAGCGACTCCCAAGGTGAACATCTGGCAGCACAAACGAAAGAAGAACAAGGGAACAACAGCAGCCTAAATCAGATAGAAAACAAAAAACCAAGTGGCTACCACAAAACTATTTAATTCAAAATCGATATGCCAAATACAAAACCATCAATAAAATTATCAAAAGATACAATATAAAGAATAAAAGATAAGAAATATGTACAAATAGTATATAAATCTCCTCTTGCTGTGGAGAAAAACTTTTAAGTCTCTGTTCACTTTGCCAGTCAATGTCAAACTGCAGACTATTTAGATACTCTGAATACTTCCCCAAACAGGTTGGAAGATTTTTATAGCCTTATGGTTTTATGTTCTTTGAATTTGGAAAATAGTAAAGTGGAAGATTTTACAGGTTTTGGTTTTGAGGATTTTTGGATTCATGTTTTTTGACATTGGATATTAGCAAAGATCTTATGTTTACATATGCCCCTAAAGAAGGGTTGTTTCACCCGAAACGCGTAGGATTTATGTATGTTTTATTAACGAATTGGTATTGTTTGTACTTTGTCTTCATTGACTTTTTGGTTTATTGATTTTATGAGTATATTGTACTATAATATATTTCCTATCTTTTATTCTTTATATTGTATTTTTCCATAGTTTTATTGATGATTTTGTATTTGGCATATTTTCAGGCAGCGGCAGCTGTCTGAAACTTAAATGTACAACCACTGTTCATTATAAACAGGGGACTGCTGAAGCCCCAATTTTGAGGAAAACGCATTGACCTACATTTCTGAAAATTTAACCATGGCTGTAAGTTGTAAGGACCATCATATCCACAAAGTTTGAAAAAGATTCATTAGGAAAATAAAATGTTATAACTACTTAAACGTTAATTGGTTATGGTCAAAATGCACACCATCCTCACGTATTTGAATCATCAATATCTCCTCCCCCTGGATGAGTTGAGCCCCCAAACTTCATAGGCTTTGAGAATGAGATCAATAACAAGTGCTTCTGAAACATGATACTGATTGATGCAGCCAAAACTGAGATATTATTGATTTAAAAAACAATTCTGAAGGCTCACGCATGCGCACTTGAGCTCCTCTCTCCTGTCGGAGAGCTGGGGAAGCGGCTGCATCCCATCCCCGTGAGCTCTGTGAGCTGCTGCTCCTGCTGCTGCCTGGCCCCTGGAAACCCATCAGCCCCACGCGCATCACCCGCCAGTCCCCCCAAACCCTGACCACAATCCGTCCAGCCCCTACAAGCCCCAAAGTCACCCCCCAAACCCTACTCGCCCTCTGCCACCCTCCGCAATCCCTGCTCATACCAACCTCACCCCCACAAGCCCCGCACTCACCCTCCACCAGCCTCGCCAGCCCCCCACCCCTGTGTTGATCCCCAACCTGCCCTGACCTGCTCCCCCACCCCAGCACTGATCCCTGACCTGCCCCCCACCTAGCCCCGACCTGCCCCCCACCCCCGCACTGATCCCCGACC
>QEPC01000599.1:780394-810700 GCA_003113815.1 Sphenodon punctatus
CCCACCCTCCCACCCTCCCCAAAGGCCTGGGCGAACAGCCATGTTTTACAACTTTGCCGGAACGTCAACAGGCTGGAGGCCAGGCGAGCTTCCTCTGGAAGGGAGTTCCAAAAGCGCAGCCCAGCCACCGAGAATGCCCTCTCCATTGTGGCCCCCCGCTTAACACGGGGGACCTCCAAGAAGGCACCCCCAGCGGACTGAAGGAGCCGTTCTGGCTGATGAGTGGCATACCTGCCCCCCTTCCAAGTGGTTTGGTGCACAGATCCAGTCTCCTAAACAGCTGGTGGTGGTGGGTGCTCCTGTGAAAAGTGCCAGCTGGCTGTTCAGAGTGACAACCAGCCAGCCCAGGCCGCTGCCACAGGACCGGCTGGCTGTCACTCTGAAAATCCAGATGCTGCTCCCCTCTCATCAGTGCCTTCCAGATGGAGGGGGGAAAATGGCACCCAGACTTTTAGAGCGACAGCTAGCCAGCCCCTCAGCAGTGGTCTGGATCAGCTGGCTGTCACTTTGAACGGTGGCTGGCACTTCCTTCACGGATGTCCCCCCACCAGCTCTGTAGTGGTTGGCTGCATGCACCAAACAGCCAATGGAGACTCAGAAGCACCCCTCATCAGCTGTTTGGGCATGCACCGAACAGCTGATTGTGGGGGCCTGGAGGAGTATGTTCACCTCAGCCCAAGGAGCTCCACACCCCCTCTTGATCAGTTGTTTGGCAGGGCCGAGGTGAGTGCAGGAGCCTGATCCCCTGACCCTGCCTCACAGTGAGACTGGACAGGCTTACCAGATGTGCAGGCCCAGATTGGTCAAGGTGGCCGGCTTTGGCCCAGGATGCCTCTCCGAGCTTTTCCAGAGGATACATTCCATAGCAGCAGCCACCCACCCCTGGGCAAATACAAGTCAACATCTAGCGGCAAGAAAACAAACGTGCAGGTGAGTCCCAGGCCAAAGTGGGCCAACACGGGCTACTGTCACATCTGTTTTCACCCAGCATTAGTTATGCTGGAATTACTGTCACTTACTGAGGAAGCTCATGAGAACCCCCACTATTCTCTTCTCAGTAATATAATCAGCCTTCATTTGGAATGGGTAAGTTCCACCTTAAAGCTATGGGTGGGGAAACCAGATATATGGCAGTGTCTCTGCCTAAATCAGGGGTAGGGAACCATGTCATGGAATTTCTGCCAGTTTGAAATGAAGTCTCTTCTTATGGTTTGTAGCTGTTTCTTGGCATTTTCTCTCTTAACTACCTACTTGCTCTGGCCTCTGGGACAGTGGGGGGGGGGGGGAGGGTATGGATTCCAAACCAGCCTTTTCCCTAGAATCAGAGTTGGTTTTCTATATACCTGAGTGTCTAAGTAGCTCACAGGAAGCCATCTTGTCTCAGCTGTTGCACTCCCTTTTTATTAATGATTTTCAATCCTGCGCTGTATGTCTAGATCCTGCCTGTTTCTGTATTATTGCTTGAAATCAGGTTAGTTCACCTTTAAACATGACAGTACAAAATGTCTCTCAATCTGAAAAAGATCACACAGGAGCATAGTTAACAGGAGAAAATATAAACTAATATGTCTGTGTTACAATGGCCTTTTTAAAAAAAAAAAAATCTCACTTGTAATTCTGCTTTATCAAAGTACTGCATGCAGTAAATCAGCCAATGTGTTTTCATCTGTTAACCCCACAAAACTTTCATGGCCGTAACAAATCTACTGTTCATTTTTTTCACTTTGCAGATTGAGTGCAGTAGTTCTTAGCTATAATTTCCTACTCCAAATTTTATATAATCAGAAGTCTCGAGGTGTTTTTAGACAAGCGCCGCCCCAGCTATTACCAACCAATCACCCACTAGTGATGTGCGAATGCGGTTTGAACGTTCGGTGTTTGGCCTGAACTTGGCTCGTTTGGATGGTTGAACCGAATGGCCGAACTGAACACCAGAACCCCCGAACAGTTGGGGGGCGTTTGGATGACTTCAGGCAGGAAAAACAGGGCTGGAAGGCCCAGGGAGGGGGGCAGGCAGCTAAGGAGCAGACTTTCTGGTGCCAGGGGTGGAGAGACTTGGACTAGAAGCCACCATCCCTCTTTTCCTCAGACCACTGGCTTCACAGTGTGTGATTGGCCACGGGCTAGGCTGCACGGAGTCAGTGGGGCTTGTGGTAAGGCGGGCGCAGCAAGTAACAAAAGTCATTGCCCTCCTCCCTTCCAATTCCTTCTGAGCTAGCCACTGATCAAGCGTTCTCAGAAGTCTCCCTCTCCCAGCAGTTTGTGTTCCTAATCCATTGCCATCCTCCTCCTATTTTACCCATTTCCACACATTTACCTTCATAGTTTCATTTATTTAGATTAGATTAGATAGGTTTAGGTGTTATTTTTATTTTTTACCCCTCCCTGTGCTCTTTCTCCATACCCTCCATTGAATCCTTCCCTCCTCCCTGTATATATTCCATCCCTGATTCCCTTCTCCTGTTCTTGGATTTATTTAGAGTAGCATGAGATTGATTTAGGTTTCATTTCAGTTTTGTACCCCTCCGTGTGTTGTTTGTTGTGAGCTGTCTGTGTCCCTCCCCGCCCCCCTCCTGCCCCTCCATCCCTGTGGATAGATAGATAGATGTAGGAGTTAGCTTAGTTATAGAGATAGTGTGTAGTGATTCAGTTTTAATATTTTATAGTGTGTTTGTAGGACTAGGCCTTTGTAGATATTAGATAATATTCCATTTAGTTCCATAGGTTTTAGAATAGTTAATAGCTATTAGAGTTAGTGTAGATATATATAATATTAGATTAAAAATTTGAATGAATAAATAAATAAATAAATAAATATATATAAAATGTTCCTGTGCATTCTTTGGGTGGGAGAAATGGAGAAGGGAAGCAGGAGAGGCCGGTCTGCTGCCCGTAAGGTGGCCAATGGGGCATGTGGCAGAGGTGGCAGGGGCCGTGCCAGCGGAGTGGCAGCAGGCAGCATCAGCAGCCCGAGCCCATCACCACACCCCAAACCTGACCTGATTTTGGCACAGACTTGATTTCGGCAGTCAGGCTTCAGAGGCTCCCAGCAGTGGCACTAGGGGTGTGGTTCGGCGGCGCCTCTTGCCAGCATCCTCCACTGCCACGCAGGGCACTGAAAGGCCTGCAGTCCAGGAGGCTGCGACTGTCTCTGCTGTGGCTGCAGGAGCAGGTGCAGGTGCTTCAGAGTTGGATTTTCCTCCAGGGCCATCAATATGGCAGACACTAGTCCTGCGGAGGAGATGTCTGGTGCTGAGGCGATGGCTGTCCCTCTGAGAGCTGTGTCGCCACCATGTTCTTCCCCTCCCAGTAGTGCTGTCAGCGGTGTGTCACCCGGTGCGGGTCAGAAGGCAGGAGGGGGCAAAAAATCCTCCGTCTGGGCGCATTTTAAGTTGGTGCAGGTGGATGATCCCAGGGAGGTGCAGTGCACTTTGTGCCAGAAGGTGGTGAAGTGTGGGCAGGTCCTCACCAACCTTGGCACAACTGCCATGTCAAGGCACCTCAAGGAATGTCACAGCGCTGTGCTGCTAAGTGGACAGGCAGGGGCAGTGGACGCCAGCAGGTTGTGGACTGTCGTCCACCTCCATCAGCGGGCAAGCGTCCTGCTCTAACAGCTGCCTCTAGCAGCAGGAGTGGTATCATTGCTAGGGGGGGAACAGCAGCAGCAGTGTCAGTGCACCATGGAGGAGCTGGGGTGGGGGCAGCTGCCAAGTCCATCGGCAGCTGCAGGGCATGGAGGGCACCACGTGCATTTGGGAGGAAATGATCGCACTGCATGAGCAGTCCTTCTCGGTGGTCAGGAACATCGGGTTTAGGCACCTGATTGGACCCCCGGTTTAAGCTGCCCTCATGCACCACCCTGAGTTGGCAGGTGGTGCCAGTCCTGTACTGGGCTGTAAAGGAGCATCTGAGGGAGCAGCTGGCAAGGGATGGGGGTGCCACCGTCCACTTCACCACAGACCTTTGGTCGAGTAGGAATGCACAGCATGCCTACCTGGCAGCGACGGCGCACTGGTGGCAGGACCCAGAGGCAGCGTTTGGCAGTGGCAGGAGGGGTCCCAAAGCAGGGTATAGGTGGACCCTGCTTCAGGCAGAACTAATGGATGGCCCCCACACTGCTCGGAACATCGAGTCAGCCCTGACCACCATGGTGAGGGAGTGGGTCATGCCATTGCACCCTTCACCAAGGGGTGTGTGGTGACAAACGACGCGGCCAACATATTGAGGGCAGTCTACGAGGGGGGCTTCACCAGCATCCCTTGCGCTGCACACACCCTTCACCTGGTGGTCAGGGACACTGGGCTTGGGGAGAAGGGTATTGGGGCAGGCACTCTTAGCTCCCTGATCAAGTGGGGGTGGAAGCTGGCCGGTTTCTTTAACCAGAGCGTGAAGGGCAGAGACCTCCTCCGGGCAAAGCAGGGAGAGTAAGGCTCCCCAGTGCACCAGTTGGTGCAGGATGTGGCCACCCAGTGGAATTCAACCTTCCTGATGCTCGAGCAGCTTCTTGAGCAGAAATCTGCCTTGCATCAGGTTCAACTGGTGATGGACAGCAGGGCACCTCCAGCGTACGATGGGGTGGAATTGGAGATCCTGACTCACACGGTCTTCGTGCTCAGACCGTTCCTGGCCATGACAGAGACCATCAGCTCCTCCATGACCACCATCAGTCAGGTGACCCCTCTGGTACAGAGTCTCCTGAGGAGGCTGGAGGAGATTCTCAAGGGGCAGGATTGTGGCCCTCAGGGCAGGAAACTGGTGGATGAGGTGGTTGCCCTCATGCGGCAGCTGAAGGCAGGGCTGAAGGCGTGGTTTGATGAGCTCCTGCAGCTGGAGGAATATGTTTTGGCAACCATGCTGGGTCCCAGGGTTAAGGGCACTGTGGCACACCAGACAGCACTCTATGGGCATTGGAAGGGTGACCTGGTGGAGAGGATATGGCAGGCAGAGTAGGCTCTTGAGCATGCGTGGCAGCAGCAGCAGGATGCCCCTGGGGATGGTGGGAGTAGCCACCCCTTTCAACCAGCGGGGTCTATCCCTTCCCCCAGCCCTAGTAGTAGCAGCACAAGCAGCAGGCTGAGCAGCAGCAGCACCCCTATTGCCAGCAGCAGCTTGTATGTGCAGGGCACTATGGCAAGTATGGGCTCATACACAGCAGGACAGGCAGCGTGGCTGAGGGCAGTGATGGAGGTGGTGCCCAGACAGAGTTATGTGAGGGAGTACAACAGCGCCTCAGCAGCAGTGGAGAGCTACCTGGAGGAGGAGTCATGCATCGAACCCAGCAGCGATCCCTTGGTCTACTGGGACGGCAAGACCAATGTGTGGTCAGCCCTGTCCAAAGTGGCCAAGGGTCTCTTGTCCTTCCCCACCAACGAGTGTCCCCAGTGAGCGGGTGTTCTCCATGGCAGGGAATATTTGCTCCCCGCACCGCCTAAGACTGGGGGCCAAGTTGGTGGAGCAGTTGCTTTTTATTAAGGTGAACCTTCCGCTGCTGGGATTCCCCAAGCTGCCCCTGGACATGGATTGATGGTGCAGTGGCACATGCCATCCCATGCCAGGGGCAGTCTTGGGACAGGGCTCCTCCTCAATCTGGGCTGCTGCTGCTGAGGTGCTGTCTCTCCCTCCCAATGCCCGGGCCAGCACCCACCCTACCTCTCTTTCTGTGACTAGAAGGCTGGCCTATCTGACTGACCTCATGATGCAGGGTGACATTGGGAAGCTGTAAGCCTGCCAGCCAGCCTCTGGCTAGACGATCTCTGCCCAACTATCTGACTGTCTCCCTCTCGCACGTGCTGCACAGTCTTCACCAGCCTATCTGAGTGCCTTGCCAAGGTCCCAGCCTGCCTTCCCTACTGCTTCTCATGCCATGATGCCTGTCTGCCCGCCCTCCGAGGTTGCCAAGATCAAACCCTGCCTCAGTCTGCCTTTCGTTCATGCCATGCTGCCTGTCTGTCTGCCCACCCGCCCAGGTGGCTAAGATCAAAACCTGCCTCAACCAGCCTTCCGATGTTCATGCCATGCTACCTGTCTGCCTGCCCACCCAGGTGGCCAAGATCAAAGCCTGCCTCAGTCTGCCTTCCCATGCTCATACCATGCTGCCTGTCTGCCCGCCTGCCCAAAATCAAACCCTGCCTCAGGCTGCCTTCTACTCATGCCATGCTGCCTGTCTGCCTGCCCGCCCAGGTTGCCAAGATCAAAGCCTGCCTCAGTCTGCCTTCCCATGCTCATACCACGCTGCCTGTCTGCCCGCCCAGGTAGCCAAGATCAAACCCTGCCTCCGGCTTCCTTCCGATGCTCATGCCAAAGTGCCTGCCTGCCCGCCCTGTGGGAAAAGCTGAAGCCCTGCCCCAGCCTGCCTGCCTCTCATGCCAAGGTGCCTGTCTGCCCACCCTGGCAACCATGGGTGATGTGCCCCACTGCCCTTGTAATCCCGCTGCTGCTGTCTGCTGGTCCATGGGTGCTCTGCCCTGGCAAATCCAAATGTGTCCACGCAATCCTGCTGCTGCTGCCTGCTGCATGTATGGGAGCTCTTCCCTGGAAAATCCTACCATCCTGGCTCCATGGGTGCTATACACAGGCAAATCCTCCTGCTGCTGTCTCTGCTGTTCCACGGGTTCTGTACCCGGTCAATCCAATGTCTTCTTCTGTTGCCAATGCCGTCTCTGCTGTCTGTGGTATGTGTTCTGCTACCAGGCAATCCAATGTCTGCTACTGCTGCCAATGCTGCCTCTGCTGTTTGTGCCATGGGTTCTATGTCCCAGCAATCCAATGTCTGCTGCTGCTGCCAATGCCACCTCTGCTGTCTGTGCCATGGGTTCTGCTACCAGGCAATCCAATGTCTGCTGCTGCTTCCAATGCTGCCTCTGCTGTTTGTGCCATGGGTTCTGTGCCCCAGCAATCCAATGTCTGCTGCTGCTGCCAATTCTGCCTCTGCTGTCTGTGCCACAGCAATCCAATGTCTGCTGCTGCTGCCAATGCCACCTCTGCTGTCTGTGCCATGGGTTCTGCTACCAGGCAATCCAATGTCTGCTGCTGCTTCCAATGCTGCCTCTGCTGTTTGTGCCATGGGTTCTGTGCCCCAGCAATCCAATGTCTGCTGCTGCTGCCAATTCTGCCTCTGCTGTCTGTGCCACAGCAATCCAATGTCTGCTGCTGCTGCCAATGCCACCTCTGCTGTCTGTGCCATGGGTTCTGCTACCAGGCAATCCAATGTCTGCTGCTGCTTCCAATGCTGCCTCTGCTGTTTGTGCCATGGGTTCTGTGCCCCAGCAATCCAATGTCTGCTGCTGCTGCCAATTCTGCCTCTGCTGTCTGTGCCACAGCAATCCAATGTCTGCTGCTGCTGCCAATGCCACCTCTGCTGTCTGTGCCATGGGTTCTGCTACCAGGCAATCCAATGTCTGCTGCTGCTTCCAATGCTGCCTCTGCTGTTTGTGCCATGGGTTCTGTGCCCCAGCAATCCAATGTCTGCTGCTGCTGCCAATTCTGCCTCTGCTGTCTGTGCCACAGCAATCCAATGTCTGCTGCTGCTGCCAATGCCACCTCTGCTGTCTGTGCCATGGGTTCTGCTACCAGGCAATCCAATGTCTGCTGCTGCTTCCAATGCTGCCTCTGCTGTTTGTGCCATGGGTTCTGTGCCCCAGCAATCCAATGTCTNTGCCTGGCTGAGCAGGGGTGTCAGCCACCAAGCCCTGGCTGGGCCTCTGCCGCTGCTCTGTCCATGCTAGGACCCACCGTCAGGGTTCTGGGGCCATCATTCCAATCACGGGGAGCTGTCATTCCACTTCATCTAGAAACTGCCACTCTAGTCCCAGGACCCACTGTCAGGGTTCTGGGGCTGTCATTCCATTCACGGGGGTCGTCATTCCACTTCATCTAGAAGCTGTCATTCCATCACATCAAGAAGCAGCCATTCCAGCCCCAGGACCCACCATCAGGGTTCTGGAACCTATGTTATAGGCACAGGGGGCTGTCCATCCACGTCTTCTAGAAGCTGCCACTCTAGTCCCAGGACCCACCATCAGGGTTCTGGGGCCGTCATTCCAATCATGGGGAGCCGTCATTCCACTTCATCTAGAAGCTGCCACTCTAATCCCAGGACCCACCATCAGGGTTCTGGGGCCTATGTTCCAGGCAGAGAGGACTGTAATTCCACTTCATTGTCTGCAACTTCCCCACTGATGCCTGGCAGCCTGCAACGCCCAACTGAGTAGGGGTACCAGTCACCAAGCCCTGGCCGGGCCTCTGCCACAGCTCTGGTGATGCCTGGAAGCCTGAAATGCCCAACAAAGTAGGGGTGTCAGCCACCGAGCCCTGAACGGGCCTCTGCCACTGCTCCTGGCACTCAGCAGGCAGGGGACATGACCTCAGCAGAACTAGCCAGAAGCCCTGGGGATCCTGGGTTCCCCAGGGCTCACACTGGGTGAGGACATGTCAATAGCAAAGGCCAGCCCAGTGTTCTTCCCCCTCCCCCATGGTCCATGGCAGAGGGAGTGCATGGTGGCTTACTGCTGGGGTAGTCATGCTGGGAGCTGCCCGATTGAATCCCTCCCCAAACACTCCATCTGAGTGGGTGCTCTTCAGCAGTTCCATTCAGCATTGCCACTCAGCATTACCAGCCTCCAATGCCTGGCCGAGTAGGGGTGCCAGCCACCAAGCCCTGGCCGGGCTTCTGCCACTGTTCTGACATTGCCAGCCAGCCTGCAATGCCTGGCCAAGCAGGGGTGCCAGTCACCAAGCCCTGGCTGGGCCTCTGCCGCTGCTCCACCGATGCCAGCCTGCAATGCCCTGCCCCCTATGGGTGCCTGCTACCAAGCCCCAAGCCTTCCCAGCCTCTGCTTCTGCTACTGCCGCTGGGTCTCAAACGGCCATCCCTGGTGCCATGGGCACCCCCAGGGGTCAAGCACCGAGCCTGCCTCCCCGGGCAACCCAGGGTGCCAAGAGCCAAGCCTTCCTGGTCTCTACTGCTACAGCTGCTGCTGGATCTCAGATGGTCTGCAAGCCCTGGAGCCACGTGCACCCCACAGGGGCCAAGCGCCAAGCCTGACTTCCTGGGCAGTGCAGGGTGCCAAGTGCCAAGCCTTCACAGTCTCTGCTGCTGCTGGGTCTCTGATGGCCAGCTCTGGTGCCATGGGCACCCCCAGGGGCTAATCACCATGTCTGCCTGCCCGGGCAACCCAAGGTGTCAAGTGCCAAGCCTTCCTGGTCTCTGCTGCTGCTGCTGCTGCTGGGTCTCTGATGGCCTACCATGCTACCACAGGCCCCCCTGTGTGTCCCTGGAGTGCCCCAAGCCTCCCAGTGGTGCCAGATTCTGCTAAACATTTGAGGGGTCTGAATTCCACTTGACCAAACCCACGAACCCAAACTAAGTTTTTAGTCTGAAAGGCCGAATGGCCAAATGGCTGAACATCTGAATTCCGTCCTGTTTGCGCATCCCTACCATGCCACACCATCATCACCACACCTATCCTACCATCCCTACCATGGTAGGGTAGGCATCCCTACCATGCCACCTCGGATCCCCCTGGGGGTCCCTGGAGCGCCCCAAGCCTCCTGGCAGCACCGAATTCTGCCAAACATGCGGGGGGGGGGGGGTCTGAACTCCACCGGACCAAACCCATGAATCCGAACTGAATTTTTAGACTGAAAGGCCAAATGGCCGAATATCCGAACTCCATCCTGTTCACACATCCCTATCACCCGTCATTCATGGTCCAGGGCTACATTTGCACCCTATGCAGCCCTACAACATGAATGATGGGTAGGTGATGGGTGGGGAGGCGCTTGTCTAAAAACACTCTCTGATATTCCTCAACTATCTGCAAGATAGTTGCTTGTCTGGTGTGGCCTTCAGAAGTCCTGAAAAAAGCTAAGGAACCTGATGTGGAATTAGGCTAGAGGGTGGCAAGTGATCCCTTTGAAAACTGGGGAAACTATCAAAACAGGAAAACACTACAAAAGGCAGGAGTCCGTTGAGGTCATTTTCTTTTAAAACATCTTATCACTGACTCTCAGCTTGTCCAGATGCTGCCCCGGCTGTGGGTAGCCCTCCCCACTCCCAGGCAGAATGACAGTGATGCCATTACGTCTGTTAAGTACCCTTACAATATGCAAGAAGCTCCAGCATGTATAAATGTACACCTGCACACACTACACATACACACACATCCAACTCCAACTCTAGGCTGGAGAGATGTGCTTGGATTCATTTCAGAGAGCTGCCCCGAGATGCTGCACTCAGACCAACAGGTGGATGAAAAATAGCTATGAAGGCCCTATTCCCTCTGTCTTCTGGATGAGAGAAAGCTCTTCTCCTTTATTTAATGCACAGGCTTTCCCATGGCATTCATTACAGTAGTCCCTGAGTGCCTCACACACATTAATGAATTTCATCATCTCTGCATCCCTGTGAGATGGAGCAGTATCATTACCCTATTTTGTAGTTAGAGAAAATGGAGGTGTTAGCTGAAACAAAATGACACCAATTTACATTTCATCACTGTAAACTATTTCATTGCTGACCTGCTGTGAATTTAGTTTTATTTTATTGTTTATTTATTTTTTTGCCAGTGTAGATGAAGCTTTGGTGCTCATGCTGGGGTAGGGAAGAGGAAGCATAGCATATATAGCCATTTTTGAATGGCCCCACTTGGGGGGTCAGGTCCGTGTGCACCTCCACGCACTTTCGGTGTGGGTGGGGGGCTTCACATGGCGGCAGATGGGTGTGCAACTGGTGTGCACTAGCAACCACACACTGCCCATTGATGCCCCCGTACAAAAGGGCCATGCAGCCAGGTTGCTCCATGCGGGGGCATGAATGGGTGGTGCGTGGGTTGTGGGAATGCATCTCCGCCCACGCCACCTTTAGATGGATGCCTGCATTCATGGGGGATAGGTGGACCTCCATGTGTGCGTCCTGTCTAAAAATGGCCTATGTCAGGGACTTTATAAAAATTTAATCCAAAGGATCCCTGCAAAACAATGATGGTGTATTGTGTCTGAGGAGCTAAGCTATTAATTTGTTGCTGACAGTTTGTAGGAGTTGAGGAAAAGTACAGCATCAACATTGCACAGTCATTCAACCCTTTGGTGGGACAGCATGTGTGCTTTCATTTAGCATGTGCATAAGTCCAATCCACTTCAGTGGAATTCATGCCCACTCACTAATAGCATGTGCTATCCTGATAGTGGGCGTTAAAAGACATGATGCTGGTCCGCTGGGGCCTGGGACACACCAACACATGTTCACGTGCCGCCAGATGTGGGCCTGTTTCTGTCCCAAGGCAGGTAGGTGGTTGGCCCGGGACACATCCTGGGAAAAATCTTTGGAAACACATCCTGGGCTGAGGGCCAACTACCTGGCCTAATGTGGGCCAACACAGGCCTGCACATCTGGTTGGGTCCCACCTGGCCACAATGGCTTCATGTCATGGTGGGGGGCAGGGCTCTAAGAGCAGGCCGGGGCTGGCCACCTGCATGTCTGTTGCGTTCCCTCTGTCCCCCCCACCCACCGTTCAGTTGTGCAGGTGGTGGGAAGCCTCTCCTAGTAGCCTTCTCCCCCTGCCATGCATACAGAAATTCACACCTCTATAAGTTCTTTGTACCCTCTTCCCCCTGCCATGCATACAGAAATTCACACCTCTGTACATTCCTTGTAGCCTTCTCCCCCTGCCATGCATACAGAAATTCACACCTCTGTACATTCCTTGTAGCCTTCTCCCCCTGCCATGCATACAGAAATTCACACCTCTATACATTCTTTGTAGCCTCCTCCCCCTGCCATGCATACAGAAATTCACACCTCTATACATTCCTTTTATCAAAAGACTTCATTTCATTCAGCTTAAGAGCTGATTTGTAACAGACCAAAGGCCAGAACCTTGGTCGTGAGGCCACGTCTCTTTGCCCTTACCTCACCTTTGTCAGTGGGCCTGTACCCCTTACTTCCCTCTGTTTTCCTGCTTACTTTATTGGAGCTAAGCCGCATATTTTAATAGCTACTTTAAGACCATCATAATCATTTCTAATTTTTCCTGCTTCTTTTATTTCTTCTGGCCTTTTCTTCTGTTTTCTGTCAAGCTGATGACAGCCCAGCTAACAGCAGCTTCAGCCTAGAAGGGATTGAAACGTGTGAAAAATGGCTTCAGGGTAAATCTGTTTACAGCTTCCTGTCAGCCACTTTGTGTGAAGCTCTCCTGATATCTGCTGTGTTGCACTATCACAGACCACGGACCTGATGAAACATGGGCTGCAGGTTACATACTAAGATGTGCTTCATACAGTTCAGTTCTCCTAATGGAACATCCCTGCTTAGCTTTGGCTTGAAGGGCTTAACGAAGTTTGGACCTTTTTAATTTGTTTCCCTTCTTAGTTCTTTCAATATAAGGTGATCAACTCTGAGCACACTGCCCACAAAGTAGGTATGGTATCAAGGTGTATTTCCAAGTATTTATCTCCATTACGGTTGTGCATTTGGGTTTGTACAATTAAACACACACCGAAAACCCCTTTTTGGTTTTGACATTCAAAACACAAAAAATGCCTTGCAATTTTTGGATATGTGTTAATGTGCTTTTTGTCTCTCGATTTCCAATTCTAAGTTGATGTTTTAATTGTTGGTCTACCAGTTGAGCATCTTTCAGGTTTCATGGTATATTGTGCTGCTGGTCAGGGAGGTGTCTAGCTCCAGCAATGGTAATCTATAGGAGCAAATTCACTTTTGATCTGTGAATGCTTTGTGGTTCAGGGGCTTGTCCTGCTTCCAGAAGCAACTGGAGGTGGAACTGCTGCAGGATGCAATGGGGCAAGGATATACGATTTCCCCTGCCTGGTACTCTGGAGCTTACTGGTTCCTTTGCTGTTTATTGTAGAGTCACCACATGTGCACATGAGTGCACACACACATGAGGGATGCACCCCCTTATATACAGCATGTTATGCACAGAGGCCGCTTCCTCCCAACCAACAACCCACTCCTGCTTGCTCACTTACCAATCAACTGACAGATCCCAACATTTCCAGACACAAAACGCACACAACTGAAACCAGACTCCCTCAGAATAAAAGTGCAACAGTCAGTCTCCACAACAACCTCAGTCCCTTCCACCAAGGTCACTTAACTGTTTCTGCCTGTCCATCTGCTACCTCTCACATTAAGCCAGGCAATTTAGTCTTTTCTCCTTTAAAATAGACACACAGCTCGGTCCTACCAAGCAAGACTCTCTTCCCAGGAATGACAACCTTCAGTTTCTTATGACTAGCACAGAAGGGTTGAAAAGCACTTGGGTTCATAGACTTGCCCTCTCCAGGTATTCTCTCCTTTCCAAACTGGAGAGTGGGCAGGGTAATAAGATGCTTGTTCCAATTCTTTCTCCAAGCTGTTTTTTTCCACAATGACCAGGAGTCCTGTCCTCCAATCCTCCCACTCCCTTTGCATCTATCAGTCACCCGACCTTCCAGCCCATAAACCTTTCTTCTTTCTTCCTGCTTCTAGGTGACCAATCAGCCCCACGTAAACCAGTGGACATCTTTTATATTTGTCATTTGGTTATGGACCTCAGCAGAGTATGGAACAGCTAAATTGTGAGCCTGGTACTAGAGTCTTCGACATTCCTGACTCCACAGTGTCACTGTAGTTCCTTGACCCTGGTCTGAATATGAGATTGAGCCCTTCCTAGAGCAGCCAATGCCATACTCCCATCTTCTTGGACTGGCCATCTACTGATATAGAAAACTACGCAGAGGGAACAGAAAACTGGCTGGAGCAATTCCTTAGGCCTTGTGTCTGTTTCTATCCTGACTGCTCCTCAGACCTATCTCCAGCCCGGGCTACTCCTAGTTTTGCCTGCCTCACAGCCTTTGTCTTCTGACCTTGCCCTGCCTTCATCCTGGCCCCTTTGAACTAACTTCCAAGGCTCTGGACCCTTGAATTATGATTTGGACTCCATGTCTCTGTAAGGAATGGGGAAGGTATAGAAGAGGAAAGAAATGGGATAGGAGACTTTCAGACCATCAATAACTGAGCTCAGAACCCAAGCGGTGGAAAGGTACTCCCTCAGGATCTTGTGTGGCCCAATAACTTCTGTATGGAAGGAGGCCAGATCATCACAGGGACATGTGATCTCAGTACAGAGCTCCAAGCTGCCACACTCTGTCACGCACACACCCACACTCACACACCAGGGAAAGGAAATTGTGATGAGGGGGTGGGGGCTAGAATCCAGGGAAGAAGGGAACAAGGGGTTAACAGGTCACCAATAAATAGGGAAATGTTAATGGAGGGGACCCAGGTGATAGCAAGGAAGGAGGGGTGACTACTCCAGATATTCCACACACTCACACACACACAATAATACACCTGAAGGCCCGTGTTCTTTCACTCACCAGTCACACAAACACGCAAGCTCCAGTCTCCAGCAATCCACTACACTCTCAGGGGCCAGTTCATACAGCAAGCTGATCACCAGCAGTGGTGTAGCTTGCTCGCTCCCTTTTTATGCCTGGGGCATCCCACCCCATTGCGCATGCAGGCGGGCTGAATGCTGGCACGCTTCTGCTGACTCTGCCCTGCTGGGCCCTTACTGGGCTCCTCCCCAGCGCTGTCAGATGCTTGCGGGGCGGGGTTTGTCTGCCCCACCCCTGCTGCATCTGCTCCCGGCTCTCTGCACCCATCAGAGGCCTGATGGGGGCAGCGGGGGTACCCCTCCCCCATCGCCACCCGTGGTGAGTCCTGGCAGTCTCTTGTATTCAGTTTGTTGCTAGTTATCAATTTAGTTTAAGTTTGTACGTTTATCCCTTGGGGCTCCTGCAGTCTAGGCCGAAAGGCAAGATGGGAGAAAGGGGGAGGAGGGGCAGAAGGAGGACAAAAGGAGGGGGGGCAAGATGGCAGAGACTCTGGCTGCTTTTAGTCGTGTGCGGTGCACACGCAGCATAAAAGCACACAACGTGTAAAAATCCCACGTGCGGGAATTAGGCGCGACATATCGCATGTTAAAGCCGGTAGTGCATTCTTTTAAAGCTGTGAATTAAATACCTCGATGTTGAGGTATTTAATTTGTGGCTTTAATGTGCAAAATGTCGCATCTAAATCCCACACGTCGGATTTTAACACTCAGCGTGATTTTATGCTGCGCATGCACCGCACACGACTAAAAGCAGCCAGGGTATAAAAGCAGCCTCTGTAGGGGGTTGGAAATCAAGAGCCTTGTTATAGCTACAGCATGTCTTCAGTGTCTTGGATAAAGATACAAAATTCCTCTTAAAGTTATAAAATATTGCAGAAGTTCCAAAATTATGGATCAAGAAAATTTGAGTGGGTTCATGCCATGTGCAAATGGAGTCACAATTAATATTTAATGTACTTTGCAGGTTTATTTTGCTGTCTGAGGCGACAGGATTATATTAAAGTGTGCAAATGGGGTCACAGAAAAGTTTGGGAGCTGCTGAAAATAAGGAAACCAATGTTAATGCTAAGTTATGATTGAAGTTGTTAACTGTATAATAAATAGAATTTCACAACAATTGTCTTACCTCACCTTTGGTCTTATATAGCACATTTAGATTACCAAATATGATGTAAGCTAACACGGAGATTTCTGAGAAAGCATAAGAAAACAAAGTGCCCAACTCAAATGGACCTCAGTAGGGCTTTGGATAATAAACGTGTAATTTGGAGTATGTTTGTATGTTGATCCCAAATATGAGGGAGAAAAAGGAGTTAAGTTGTTTTATTAGACCAACATCTGTTGGTATGCGCAAGCTTTAAAACTTTATTACGTCATTCCTCAAACAGGAACAAAAAAAGCTCTGTAAAATGCAAAAGCTTGCACCAGCTCTCCAGCAGAAGCTGACCCATAGGAAAGCCTCATTTTATAGATTAGATTGTCTTTATTTAGGCATTAACTTTCACCATAGCCAATATTTAAATAAAATACACTTATATACTAACAAATAATAATAACAATTCCATTTAATGACACATTTTCAAAATTCAATACCCGCCTCATCTTATCTACAGTGTCTCATGTCTTTCTCATAATAAATGTGTGCAATGTGCCTGACCTGGGATTTCTATTATGACAGGCAGTTAGAACTATGGGTGAAAACAGATGCGACGCAGGCCCACTGGGCAGGGAAACCACCTTCACGTCTATTCCCCAGCTGCCAGATGTTGGTCCGAGACTGCCCCGGGCCAGGTGGGTGACTAGCCTGGAATGTGTCCCACAGATTATCCCAGGCACACATCCTGGGCTAAGTGCCACCCATGCAGGCCAACACGGGCCACAACAGGCCAGCACTTCAGTCCTGCCATACCCACCACGGGTTGGCAGCTGCCATGGCCAGGCACCACAGCTGGTCACCGTGGCTGCCTGTCATAGTGCAGGGAGAACATGGGGGGGGAAGAGAGCCAGCCCCCCCCACACACACACACACAAACACACCATAGAGTTGTGGGTGTTCATCTGACAGCCAAGGCTGTCGCCCATGACTCTATGGTGATGAATGGGACAATGGACAGATGGGCGCGGAGCTGCACGTTGGGTCCACCCAACAGACCGGCGGCAGCACCATGTTGCCCCAGGTTTGGTCAGCCCACTCTGCAGTGTATTCCTGGGGCTGCTCTGGAGCTACCCATAGCAGCCCCAGCCTGCTCTGAGTTGAACATCTGGCGGGCACCTTTAGAGAGACCGGTCAACCTACAGGTGATGTGGGCAACCCCAGAGCTGTTGTCCATTTGTTTACACCCAGTGTGACATCTTGCCACCAAATTGTTGGCATTTCTCTCAGTTCTACTTATTTGAAGCTAGAAAAGCTATCGGTTATCTACTGACCAAAGATAAGAAAAGAGCATCACATGGAAGAAACAAAAAGGCAAAATGTCCAACCATTGGGTTGGAGGGACAGTTTATGCACTTGGGAAGATAAAACCAAAACAGCAAACAATGGAGTGGAAAAATATATTTTTGAACATACAGGAACCAGTACCTACTGTGAAGCCATTACAGTCTCGATGAGAAGAAAAAGGCAAAACATTGACTTAGGCCGTTTTTAGACGAACGCGGTGGCACCCACATTTGTTTTTCAAAAGAGTCGGCAGTTCGTTCTACACGTGACGCTGCTGCTGAATACACGCATGCGCGGGCAATGCGTATCCATTTCCGACCACGAACTGACCGGGTCAGCGATCGAGGCCGGTCATACGCGGCCGGAAATGGATGCGTACCGCCCACGCATGCGTATATTCAGCAGCAGCGTCATGTGTAGAATGGACTGCCGACTCTTTTGAAAACAAGCGTGGGCGCCGCCACGCTTGTCTAAAAATGGCCTCAGACAGTGACCCTCTAGCAGGATAGTACACATGTTTGCAGTGTTGGTGTGAGACTCACTAACAGCAGGGGACTTACCCCCGGTACTAACTGCTGGTACATGCACTGTCACACTGGAGGATTGTACTGGCCTGAGATTAATGATCATATGGTCAACAGAATAAAACATGCCTTCCAGGCAGCATACTGAGTGTCTTGTAAAGCAAAACTTCCCATTAAGTGAATGTTTGTTTTATGCAGGTGCAAAAGTTAAGCAGCCTTACCATATAAGAAGTTCTGCAGTCCAATATCATACTTGCTGAAATTATGGTTAAGGGTATACGTTTAAAACAGGTTGATCACATCAGACAAATGTTTCTTTCACTCTGTGTGTTTGTAGATGAGAAAGTATATTGACTTGCAATGCCATAACATACTCACCTATGTGAGTCACCCATACAAATATCACCAGCTGATATATATTATCAGCTGGTGAAAGACATTTCTTTCTTCAACTATTTATTTACTTTTTATCTTGTAGGCTTGCAAACTAAAGCAACTGATTAACTCAGTTCTGCTTCCTTAACTTGTCTTTCATCTCATGGATTAGGTAAACTTTTCCTGACACCGGATTCAATTGGATTTTGTTGGATAGTGAAGAGCAAACCATATAAAGCATTTCATTCACTACAAAAGAGTTCCTCAGGCTAACTGAGTGGCACTTAAAGCTAGCTATACAAACACTTTGTCATAGTTAACCACTAGCTTACCTCTATAAGGCTTTAAAGAGATTAGTTGGATGTCTGAGCTTGCTTGTGTAACAGAAGTCATTTTAAAATGAGCACGGCACAACTGTGGCAGCAGTCAGTAACCCCCTTCCTGCCCAGATGCTATTTTGATGTTGAATCTATTTTGATGTTGAATCTGTCAGCGGCGTTTGATACCGTTGATCACGAGATGTTGGTGATAAGGCTGCGGGATCAGGCCGGGGTGAGTGGGATTGTTCTTGAATGGTTACGCTCATTCCTGGCAGGGAGAACTCACCAGGTGGTTCTCAGGGAATATACATCTTCTCCCCAGGACCTCACGTGAGGAGTCCTGCAGGGTTCTATTCTGTCCCCTCTCCTGTTCAGTGTGTATATGCAACCCTTGTGGGGAGGTCATGAGATGGTTCGGCATACGATGTCATCATTACACTGATGATACACAATTCTACCTCTCATTTTCTGAAGATCCAGGCCCAGCAGTCTCGGTGTTTACCCAGTGGGGGACTGGATGAGGGGACTGGATGAGGGCAAATCGACTCAGGCTGAATCCCAATAAGATGGAGGTTATGCTGGTTGGTAGGGCCGGGGTGGTGGTGGTTTCCGTTATTGGCATGGTCTTCCCCCCTCTGGCCACCCAGGGTGCTCCTTGACCCACAGCTCCACCTGGATTGTCAGGGTCGTCGTGAGTGCATTATATCTGTGGTCTGTTCTCTGCACTGGCTGCCTATATTCTACCGGACCCAATTCAAAGTGTTGGTAATGATCTTTAAAGCCCTAAATGGCTTGGGTACTGCTTATCTGCAAGACTGCCTCAGGCCCCGGGTCATTTTGTGGCCCCTGCGGTCTGCCGGGAGCGCCCAACTCGAGGTCCCCCTGGTATTCCGGGTGGCAATGGCAGGGAGGGCGTTCTCGGTGGCCGCACCTAGGCTGTGGGTGGAACTCCCTCCTGATGGAGGTCCGTTTATTCCTGGACCTCCTCTCTTTCCAAAGATCATGTAAGACCTGGTTGTTCCGCCAGGCCCTCGGGGATGTGGGGGTGTAAGTGGGGGTGGGTTGGGAGGGTATATTTATTTATTGCCTGTAGCATTTAGCCTTTTTAGCAATTTTAATATGATAATACTTATTTTATGTATTTTACTGTATTTTGTATATGTTGTTGCCGCTCCGAGCTGCCATTGTGCAGGAGGATGCAGGGTAGAAATGTAATAAATAAATAAATTTTAAAAAAAGGTAAAAATACCTTACCTTTGGGACCAACAGGAGAGGGCGTTCTCGGGCCGCGGTTATGGAAATCCCTTCCAGAGGAGACTCACCTGGCCCCGGACCTGTTGGTCTTTCGAGGTGTCTGTAAGACTTGGCTGTTCACCCAGGCCTTTGGAGGGGAGGGTGGGAGAGGAGGGGAGGGAGGGGAACATTGGGGGGGAGTTTTAATTATTCATATTGTTGTTTTTATGTATTGTTGTTTTAACTGTTGTGAGCTGCCCCGAGATGCTGTACGCATGAGGGGGCGGCCAATAAATAAATAAATTAATTAAATAAATAAACATGGCAATCACACTCTCTTTCTAGGCAGACAATCTGAAGGTGTCCAGTATGTGACATCCACTGACTCCCTAAGACTGGACAGAAATCAGACTGATTTAGGGCAGGGATCCTTAGCAGGAAGTTGTATCCTCTGACCATGTTGACTCATAGCTGTTGATGATTTTGCCCTATGTGTGCTCATGTCATGTTACATGTCAGAGGGTTCAAGTCCTGTTGCCTATTTTTAGCCAATACGACTGACTTTTTTTTAAGTGTCCCCATCTACCTGTAGCTGCTGTTCCAGTGATGTCTGCACAGTTCCCTACTGATGTGCCTAATGCTAGGTTATAATGGGAAATGATGTAAATTTAGATTATTTCTTAAACAGGTATGTGAAGAACAAATAGGACTTTGCAAGGATTCAGCCCCAGCACCTATCTCCATGGCCCCAGCACCCATTCCAACTATCATTATTTATTATCTCCTGGTGCCTAGCCAGCACACCACTGGATTAACATACCCTCTCAATTCACTTACTTGGGGTAAAAATAGATGTGCAGGCAGCAGGGCGACTCCACGGCAGTCACTCTCTGGGTCAGAAGGCAGCACTGAACAAAGGTGCCTGCTGCCAGGAGAGCTGTCCTACACAGCCCAGGTAGGGTAGCAGAAGAAACCATGTACATCCTTTAAGAGCGCCCCAGAGACCACCCAGCCCCCCACCAAGACAGGTAGCCATTAGGGATGAGCGAACAGAACGGAGTTCAGAAATTCGGTTCGGTTCAGTTTGAGTTCGAAATTCGAGTTCGGTTCGGAAGTTCAGTTCAGTTGACCGAACAGACTGAGTTCAGTCAAATTCTGAACTTCCGAACCAAGTTCGGCCATTCAAAACCAGGTTTTTTGGTGTGTGTTGCCACTAGGGATGGGTGAAGAGAACGAAGTTCGGAAATTCGGTTCGGTTCAGTTCAGTTTGAAATTCGAGTTCGGTTCGGAAGTTCGGTTCGGTCAACTGAACAGACCGAGTTCGGTCCGAACTTCCGAACTGCGTTCGCCCATCCCTAGTAGCCATGGCAGCTCCCATTCTGCAGCAGGGATAGCAGGGCTGAACAGACGCGTTGGCCTGTGTGGGCAGCCCTTGACCTGGAATGGGCACCCAGGATCGGGCTCAGGGGGGGCCCATCCCGAGCCAGGCAGTTCTGGGCCAACATCTGGAAGCTCAGAACCACATTTGTGGTGAGTCCTGGATCACAGCGTCCCACATCATGTCTGATTTTAGCCCTGAAAGAAACAAATTGACTGCTTTGAAAGATCAAAAGTTCAACTATTTTTATACACAATCAACAAACATGCCAACATAACAACATTAAAGACAGAGGGTAAAGGTCATAAGGTAAATGGCAAGTAAAACTACCCTGTTTCATCCTTTACCACAGCACAAAGGTTTTCTACCCTACCTTTTACAAACTTTTGTGGTCAATTCCTTTTTAACTTAAAGGAAAGCAGCAGAACATAGTATTAGAGCTACACTAGTGATTGAGAACAGCACAGTAGCCCTCTGTAACTGTAGTGGAAAAGATTGACCACAAAAGTTTGTAAAAGGTAGGGTAGAAAACTTTTGCACTGTGGTAAATGATGAAATGGTAGTTTTACCTTAAGACCTTTACCATAATTTAATTGATTTTAGGAAGACTGACAGAGAACTGTGAAAGCTAAGCAACAGGAAATTTACATTGGAAAACGGGAAAAGGCAAGCGAAGCTGATCTAGCCTGGTGCGAGGGTAGCTGGTAGCACCCCGTGTAGAACAGGTAATTGGGATATTAAAGAAATCAATGTACACTTTAGTTTGCCATTAAGAGTTCCCTACTTTCGGTACCAGATTTTTACCTTGGGGTAACCTTTTGATTCAGTTTGTTATAAAGACTGTCTGACCAAATGTTGTGTCTGGAATGGATACTCCATCTATTTGGTTAAAATTAAAATTAGTTTGTGCTTCAACTCTTGAGTAAATTTATATTATATGAAGAGAAGGGGTGACCTTTGCTAAGAGACCTATTATTTGAGTTATTGTTTGTATTTGCTGTCTTAATGAATTACTTTAGGTTGACCCTGAGTGCCCCCCTATTGAAAGTTTTACTGTGTTTAGAAGTGTAACAAAGATGGAATACTGTATTGCCTTTTGTGTATGTACCTATATGATCCAGGTTAATTTTGGAAAGAGTTTTGTTTGGCATTGCCTGATATTATTTGTTTGTATTGTTGTACCTCCTAGCTGCATGGAGGAAAGGGAGTAGAACAGCTGCATGGAGAAAAGGGCTTTGGGAGAAGAGTGGAAAGAAAACATCAGTAACCCCTGAAGAAGCCAGACTTTGGCGAAACGTTGGGGTTTTGTTAATATACCTTTTTGATATTTAGTTTTCACCCTCTGTCTTTAATGTGGTTATGTTGGCATGTTTGTTGATTGTGTATAAAAATAGTTGAACTTTTGATCTTTCGAAGCAGTCAACTTGTTTCTTTCATTTGTAGTTTACTGCTTCGTTATACCTCCTCTCGTTTGTGATTTTAGCCTTGGCCATATTGGTCCCACAATAATGTGTATTTTAATGTAATCTTTATTGTGTGTTTTATAAATTTTTATATGTGATACGTACACTGCCCCGAGCTGCCATTGGGCAGGGGGGGGAACAGTACAAAAATATTATAAATAAATAATAATAGCAGACAGGTGGGTAGCCATGAGGCGACACTGCTGCTGCCCACATACATTTTTGTTCCCTCTATAAAAATAAGATGTGTTCTGTATTCCCTCCCCCCCAGTTTCTTAGTCTGAAATATTCTGTCCCCATATTATGCAGTCTGCCCCATAACAATGTTCTAGCTCCAGGCTTGATAGCAGAGGAAACAGCTCACTATATAAGTTTGTATGTTTTCTATGAAAGGATGGAGTTAATGCTTGGTGGTTGTTGTTTTTTCTGGGATTGGACAACTTTATTTTTTGTCAGTAACTAGTTTACTACAACCAATGCAAGTGTATGGGTTTGCTTTACTGCAAATTTCATTCTAAAAGAAAAATCAGTCTCTTTCATCCTCACAAATCCATAGTCTTATCATATGATTGAGGAGCTAAATGTGTTTTAAAAGTGGTTTGCTATCAATTTTATGGAACAGTAGGATAGAATGGCAGTTTAGAACAAAATCTCCATCCCCAATAATCTTCCTCAAGACTTACATAGTCTGTTGGGTAAAATTCCATGAGGGAGGCAAAGGCGAGCGGCTGAAGAAATTCTTGGGCAGGCCCAAGACCAACACTTGGGTTTTTAGTGTTTGTTGTTTTGTTTGTTCATTTGTTTTACAAATTAAGCACTAGAAATAAGTTGTCCCTAAAACTCTTTACTTTTGTATGCATTGGTTTACTTGATTAAAACTCTGTTGGTATTTTGTTGTAAAGCTGCACTGAGACACCCACTGTTTCTCTCAAAAGTGCATGGGTTTGAAGAGTCTTCCTGCTGTTTGAGAATTACAACCTCAGTATGTCTCATCACTGCAAATCAATAGAACTACTCAAGGTCAATATTTTGTCCTTCTAAGCTGAAATGCAAAACACGTTCATGCTCTTCCCACATGTTGACAGCCCATCCAGACAGTACCTAAGGTCTATCCCTCCTCACAATAACTTCTCTTCAGCTCTGCTTTTTTCCCTTCTCAGCTTCCTAATACTTCAACCTTTTTTAGTATCTATAAGCTTCTCTGGCTCTTGGGCTTCCCAGTTGCTTTTCCTAGGCACCACTAACCATCCCAGTCTCTCACGTAGACTGATTCTGTAAACGTGTCATGCAGCAAAGCCTACTTTCAAAAAGATGAAACTTTACCAAATGAATGAATTTTCATTTGCCAATATGGCAGTTGGTAAATTGTATTTTAATCTTTCAGGATGAAAAGTTATGCAATGAATGGAGAGAGGTATAATTCTTTCTATGGTTTCTTCTGTTCAACTCTGCACATGGAAATTCCTGCGCCACCCCCGCCTCCCCTTGATAACTACATTGCAGCTAACCTGGCCCTTTTACAAAACAGGTCAAAATGCCCAGCTCCGAGTATGACATACAGTAACTTAAATGAATTTGTAGTCCAAAATTCACAAACTGAATCTGGATAATTCATTGTTGAAAATGGTTATGAAATCCATCATTTTGTTGTCCGCCAGTTTATTTTTTGTAACCTTGTTTTATTCATTTGTTCCCAAACGTTTCATGACTTGGGGTAAAAACAGACGTGCAGCTAATGGGACAACTCTCCAGCCCACCCTCAGGTGGGAAATCATAGGTGACATGGCCTGGGTCAGATCAGGACATGAAACTGACGTGTGCACAGCTGGGGAGCCATCCCATCACCTGCAGAGCCGGGTAGGGCCAGGAGCACAAAAACATGCAGGTAGGCAGCCCCACCTGCCCCTTGCTCCCAGCATGCCCCCCCCCACCATGATGGACACCCACAGTGGCCTATGAGGCACAGCCATAGTGGCTAGCCATGGTGGCCCCCAGCCTAGGGCAGGGATGCTACACCAGAACAGTCATGCTAACCCACTGTGGCTCCTAGCCCAGTCTGTGACCTTGGAGTTGGCTGGAGCCTGAGGCAACCAACAACACTCCCTAGGGCAATCCTGGGCCAACATCCAGCAGCACCAACTCATGTTTACATGTGCTGGTGGGGCCAGACCACAGTGAGCCAAAACAGGCCAAAGTCAAGTCTGTTTTTACCCTTTCTTAACAGGGCATGGAGGGATGATGATTGAGGTGGGTATTATTAGATTTTCTTCCATGCAGAGTGGCACTGAAAGACAATGTGTGGTGAATGTCACTGACACCTTATAGAAGTGTCAGATTCAGAAACAAGAAACTGCAAACTCCGGCAACATCTTAACACCCCCCAAAAAACTTGCCTTTTCACTTTTTAAAGAAAAGAGAACCCACCTTAATTTTGGAGAGAAGAAGCAAACAAGAACTGGCTTATGTGAGAGAACTCTTTGACAACTGTAGCTATTGTGCTGTGATCCATGGACCAGTTTAGCATAATATATGCTAATTAATATGACACATGGGAGATATTAAACATAGTTAATTTTATGTGTAACAAGGTTGGTTATTATAGCATATAGTTAGAAACTGTCAGTGCTGCTTTCAGAGCTATTTGATAGGCATGGAATATATTTCCAATTCTGCATCCCTCTACAAATATAATGCAAGCAGCAAATCGTGAAAGATAAGCACATAAGTAGAGTCATACTGGGTCAGATCAATGATCCATCGAGCCCAGCACCTGTCTCCGACAGTGACCAATCTCGGTTGCTTGGAAGAAGTTTCTAGCCGGTCGCAATAGGGCGATCCATTCCCTGTTGTTCACTCCCAGCTCCTGCCAGTAAGAGGTCATATTCCCCAACCCTTCCTGGCTAATAGCTGCTATTATTATTATAATATTATTATTATTATAAACATTTATATAGCGCCAGTCGTGTGACCTGGTGCTGTACAGAACATAGAATTAGATGCGGCCCCTGCCTGTGGCTTACAATCTAAAAGACAAAGGGGGGGAGACAAGGAGAGGGGACAGTGGGAGAGACAGGGGAGAAGACAAACAAACATTCAAGTGGATGCGAAGTCTCAGGTGCGTGTGCTTGGCTTGGTTACAAAGAGGTTGGTGGCAGCAGTCTGCAGAGGAGGGCAGACAGTAAGTGTACAGGGAAAGACTAGCATGCATTGGGAGAGGCAGCAAGGAAAAGGTGGGTCTTGAGGAGGGATTTGAAGGAGCAGAGGGAGGAGGCAAGGCGGATGTGGGAGTTCCAGGCATGGGGGGCAGCGAGGGAGAAGGGTCGAAGGCNTTTAAAACAAATAAAAGGAAGTACTTTTTAACGCAATACATAATTAACTTATGGAATGTGTTACCAGAGGACGTTGTCAAGGCCAGTAGTATAGCTGGGTTTTAAAAAGGACTAGATAAGTTATTGGAGAGTAGGTCCATTAACGGCTATTAACCAAATAGCTTACGGGATGAACTTCTTACAGTCGGGAGCTGGGAGTGAACAACAGGGAATGGATTGCCCATTGTGACTGTTGGTTCTTCTCCCATTCAATCAAGACTGGCCACTGTCGGAGGACAGGATGCTGGGCTTGATGGACCATTGGTCTGATTCCGTACGGCATTACTTATGTTCTATGTTCTTATCCTTTTATGAATAATTCCTAATATTGTTTGCTTTTTTGACCGCCACCACACACTGAGCTGAAGATTTCACTGTATTGTCCTCAATGACTCCAAGGTTCTTTTCCTGAGTGGTAACTCCTAATTTAGAACCCAGCATTGTGTACATAAAGTTTGGATTGTTTTTCCCTATGTGCAACACTTTGCACTTCTCCACATTAAATTTCATCTGCCATTTAGATACCCAGTCACCCAGTCTCGCAAGATCTTCCTGCAATTCTTCACAGTCTGCTCAGGTTTTAACTACCTTCAATAATTTTGTGTCATTTGCAGGTTTGATCACCTCACTCCTTACTCCCCTTTCCAGATCATTAGTGAATACAATAAACAACACCGGTCTCGGTACAGATCCCTGGGGCACTCCACTATTTACTTCTCTCCATATAAATACATTTTATCATTGTTGTAGTGTACAACGTATAAAGACAATGTCCAGATCCTGCTTCCCACATGGCTTTTCATTTAAGATTTTAATGTTACTATAAAAGAAAAATGCTCCATATATCACAGTACCATCACAGGAAAGTATTTTGTTTTGTCAGTTCACTCTGTTTATCACTATGGGAAATGAGACAGTATAAATACGTATATAGCCAAACTGTGTGTGAAAAAGGATGAATACGTAAAATGTGTATAAGCTGAGGAGGCAAGTACTAAATATAAGAAGTCTCTAACCAAATAAAGATGGTCAGGAAATGAATGTGAAACTGCTGCTACCAAATATACTAAAACTAATTGCTTATTTCCTAAGAGATTCTGCAAGCAATAATATGACTCAGAGCAGGCATGCTGGATATGCTTCAGGCCTTTGCTGTGATTTCAGGCATGAGATAGGAGACTCAATATCTTGAAGGAACCAAGAAGAAAATAGATGGAGCACAGTGACTGTGGCAGGCCCAGGCTAATGTCCCAATTATGGTCCCCCTTAAGGGCAAAGAACAAGGTCTTCCTAAGCAGCACCCCCCTCCCCACCCCCTCATGACTCCCTATCAGCTTCAGCCACCCTCGACAAAGGTTGTGGTACCACCCTGGCTCCCAGTGAAGCCCCCGGCCTCGGGTGACAGCAACCCCATTAGGAAGAAAATTCTAATACTACTGCTGCTTAGTTAAAAAGAAGAAAAAGGTTTGTTGGTAACTGAGGTGTATGTCACAGAGGGTGTTAACGAAAGTGGTGGAAGATCACCATCATCACAACCCAACCCAAACCAGGACCATGCCAGCAACACAGTCCAAACCCAGCCTCCTGGCACAACAAACATGCTGACAACTGGGCTTATGTGTGGCTGCCGGCGCCTTCCTATGGTTCGCCCAATGCCCCCGCACCCCCCCCATGATGGGCATCCATGGTGGCCATGATAGCCCACTTAGACCCAGTTGGGCAGGCCGTTGCCCGGGCGTTTTGGTGGCTAGCCCAGGCTGCAATCCCAGCCACCTCTGGGATTGCAGCCTAGGCTTGCTGCCAACACGCCCGGGAACAAGCCTGGGCAATATTTATTTCATTTATTTATTGACATTTATACCCTACCCTTCCCCGAAGGCTTAAGGCAGCTTATAAAATATTATTAAGAGACATTTAAACTACAATCTGCCCAAATACTCCAACCCACTCCAACCCCACCACCACCACCACCACCTAATCCCTATCCCCACCCACCCAATGCTTTACCAAAAAAAAAAAAAAGTTTTACACTGCCTCTGAAAGATGCTCAGGCCTGGACTGAGCAGACATCCAGGGAGAGAGAGTTCCACAGCATTGGGCATTTTTAGACACCTGTTAAAGTTCTGGATGTTTCAATCTTCTGGGTTTACAAGTGCACAAGTAAGTTCCAGATTCATTTTTCAGACACACGCACTGCCCTGAGGCAGTTCCTGGATGCATTCTTCACACAAACACTGCCCTGAGGCAGCCTAAAGTAGCCGCAACTGTAAACGTGACAGGCTGCCATGGAAACCAAGTGACCACAGCTGCCTGGAGCAACGCAGTTTACCAGGAGAACCATTTACACACAAAAGTTCTGGGAGAAGTTTCACGCAGAAGTTCAAAGATCTGGATGAGTGATTTAGACACACACAAAGTTCTGGATGTTACAGCAAACATCCAGGAGAAATGTGTGTCTAAAAGCACCCATTTGAGGCAGCAACTGAGAATGCCATCCTGTGCGCCCCCGTTGAACGACCAAGAGTAACAGGGGAAACCCACAGGAGGACGCCCCCAGCCATCCAAGGGGCTGTGACAGAGCATGGTAGGAAAGGTGGTCTTTCAGATACATTGGTCGCAGCCCATTTAGGGCCTTTAAAGTCCAGCCCATTTGACCTTTAAAGCCTTTAGGGCTTTAAAAGTCAAAACCAGCATCTTGGATTGTGCCGGGAAAGCTATAGGTACTGGGTAGCCACTGCAGACTGCAGAGAACTGATGTAATATGCTCCTGGCGACCCGTCTCCGAAAGGAGCTCCACCACCACATTCTGCACCAGCTGCAGCTTTGAAACAGTCATCAATGACAGCCCGACATAGAGCACATTGCAGTAATCCAGCCTCAAGATGATGAAAGCATGGATGACAGTGGCCAAGTCAGAGTCAGAAAGAAAAGATCACAGCCTCCTCACCAGATAAAGTTAGTGAAAAGCGTGCCTAGCCACTGCCACAACCTGACAATCCAGGTACAGCAAGGGACCCAGAAGCACTCCAAGCCTGTGAACCTGAGTGACCAAAGGAGGGCAGACCCCATCAACAACAGGAATTCCAATTCTCCCCAGATCACAGGGCTGGCCAACTATCATCACTTCAGTCTTGTCAGGATTCAGTCTCAATCAACTGATCCTCATCCAGTCCCCAACAGCAGCCAAGCATTAGGGTAAGCACTGAGACTACAGGACTTGAGTCTGATGAAAGAGAGAGGTAGAGTTGAGTGTCATCAGCATACTGATGGCACTTCACCCCAAACCTCCAAATGATCTCGGCCAGTGGACTCTTACATGTTGAACAAGAGGGGAGACAGAATACAACCCTGAGGGACCCCACAGGGGAGACCCAGAGAGGATGATGAGCAATCGCCCATCACCACTCTCTGTGACCTCCCCAACAGGAAGGAGTGGAACCACTCAAGAGGTCCTGCAGTTGTGTCAACACCACCTCATGATCAACTGTATCAAAGGCCACTGAAAGATCTAACAGGATCAACAGGGTAGAATTTCCTTTGTCTATCTCCAGGTGCAGGTCATCAAACAAGACCACAAGTGCAGTCTCCATAACATAGCCAGGACAAAAGTCCAGTTGAAATGGGTCCAGGAATCCAATGCCATCAATGTGGGCCTGGAGCTGTCAGGCAGCTACCCATTCAATAACCTTCCCTAAAAAGGGAAGGTTAGAGACAGGCTGATAACTGGTTGGAGAATCAGAGTCGAAAGATGGAGTCTTAAGCAGGGGCTAGGATGTCCAACACCCTACTCTCCCGAAGGGAGGCACTGACAACTCCAACCAGCAATGGTCCCAACGTCTCCCAGCTGGCTTTCACCAGCCAGGACAGACAAGGATCTAAGTCACAGCTGGTTGCCCTCCATGCCCCAAGCATGTCCTCCACATCAGTAGGTGATATTGATTGAAACTGATCCAAATAAACAAGACAGGACTGAGCTTCCATAACCCCAAACTCTGATTCTGCAGATAAAATGGCAGTACCCAAGTCGTGATGAATAAGAGCAATTTTGTATGGAAAGAAATTAATAAAAATGTCACAGCAGGAATTAAACGATTCCTGTTCCAGGCAGAAACAGACTGGATTAACTAGACCCCTCACCACCTGGAACAGCTCAGCTGGATGAGACTTTGCAGACACTATGATAGCACAGAAGAAAGTTTTCTTCGCCGCCATCACAGCCATAGCATAGTCTTTTTTAAATGATCTATGCCGCAATCAGTCAGCTTCAGCATGAGTCGAGCGCCACCTGCGATCTAACCACCTACCATCCCACTTCAGCCACCTCGGGTCCTTCGTATAGCAGGGGGATAGATTGATTACGTTTGTTGCATGGCCAGCAGCCTTAGCAAACATAGCAGCAAAATCAAACAGACAAACAATACAAGGTCACAGAGTACAGCACGAGAAAAGCAGGGGGACCTATGCTGGCACAGTGGTGGGAGTGGATGTCTGGGTGTAACCGCATTGATGGCCATGGTCAAGACATCATTCCACAAGGTGGCCAGGTCATTGACAGAGTAGCCACTAAGGTCTGTAGGTCAATCCCCCAGAGTATTCTGGAAACCAATTGGATCCAGCAGCCTCCAGGGGTGGACCAGCCTAACTGGTCCACCACGCTGATGAGGGCATAGGAGGACCAGGCGGCTCTGGGCTTTCAGAAGGTAATAGTCTGACCATGACAATGGTGTAGCAACGACACCCCCGATAATCACAAGTCTCTGGCAGCCTGGTCAACAAACGTGATGATGGCTCATGGGCCTAAGCAGG
>QEPC01000599.1:816383-829715 GCA_003113815.1 Sphenodon punctatus
ATGAGGGTAAGTCAATTGAAGCTGAATCCCGACAAGATGAAGGTGATGCTGGTTGGTATGCCAGCGACCTGGACGGGGAGGGATAACCATCATAGATGGGGTTTGCCCTCCTCTGGTTTCTCAGGTCTCGACCCTGGTGTTCCTAGATCTGCAGTTGTACTTGGATGTCCAGGTAGCGGGTTTGGGAATTTTTATTGTTGTTGTTCATTTGTTTGTTTTAAGGTGTGTCCCAGATTTTTTACAAAATATTTTGGTGGCTCTCATCCTCCAAACTGTTGAGAACCATAGCAAGGTAACCTAAGCTTACGTGTCTAAAAATGTTGTTATAGGCAACACTTTTCACACAAACACTGTGGGTTTTCTTTATACATCCTTCCATATACACCAGCTCACCCTCACTTTACATAAGTGTTTAAAAGAACCGGAAGTGCTTAAAAGGGGTTTATAATGCAAGGATGCAAAGCAACAACAGGCAAATAGGTTTTCTAGTCATGACCTCTGTGATTCATGCTATTAGTGCAAGAGAAAAGATGTGCAAGATGTCTTATCGATTGGGTGGAACGCATTAATCAATAAATTGGTTGGATCAATTAATGTATTGATCACAGGATTACAGTAGGGACAAAAATGAAAAACATTTACAAGTTGAAAGTTTATTGTTAAACAATCATTTTCTTTAAAATGGAAAAATTAAAGTTACAAAATTTAAAATATACTTTTTGAATAATTTAAAAAGTAACTTGACAGCAACCAAAAACGTCCCACAGTGGGGCCGATTCCATGCCCCATGCGCATACATCTGCATGGTTTGCATGGGCGCCACAGGCCCCGTGCTGGTGGTGCGTGTGGTTTGTACACATACCGCACGTGCTCCACATGGGCACTCCACAGGGCATAGGATTTGCCCCACTGACTTTGTAGCAGGGTGCTGCTACCCAGGGTAAGCCCTTGCAGGATCAGACTCCATAATGTCACTCTTTCTAGGGAATCTAGTTCAATCAGTCACGGTCTCTTTAGTCTCTACATACACAGTCTCAATCCATATACACAGTCTCAATCTATGTGCAAAGTCTCCACCATCATATACAGTCTCACTACTCACCGTCTTTAAGCTCTAGGCAGCCAGCTCATTTGCCTCCACCCTGCAGTCCCTTTGGCTCAGTTAACACCAAGCCTTCCCAAGCCAGGTAATTCCCTCTGGGTGAGGGTTGGTTCTGGAAGCAGAGCTCCAGCTCCTGCTTCCCCAGCAGTCTCTCAGGCTACAGAGAGAGCTCCTCCTGAGCTCCTTCAGGAGCCTCCTTACACTGAGCTCTGGCTCAGCTTTTCAAGGCTTCTGGGCTGGCCTAGCTACAGCCAGCACTGGTGCTGTAGGTTAAGCACTGTCCTTCAACATCTGCAGCACCACTAGCCCAGTCCCCTGACTGGCGCTAGCTGTTTTCTTAAAAAGCCAGCCTCTCACTCAGGCTGCACCCTGCCACAGACCTTTCTTTTTATACACCTGGTGTAACAGTGCCAAGTGGTTGAGTCTTGTCAGGATTAGGCCCAAATAGTCAATCTCTCTCACAGATTAGCTCACAGGTTCCTTAGCCTCCAACACACATAGTATCTTCACAGTACCCAATCTCTATACCAATGCTGGGCATGCAACCCCTCCAGCCCCATTGCTATCTGTCTCTAAGCCACACCAGGTATCAGTCCACTGGCTGGCACACTCATTGTTTCAATCCTTGCAATGCCCTCTTCAGAACCATAGACAGCAGCCTCCTCAGGGGATCCTTCCCTCAGCTTCTCTCAGCAGGACTTCAGCACTGGTCAGCTCTCTTGGGTCTTGGCTGGAGGCCCCAGGAGAAATGACCTGTTCAGCTCCCAGGCAGAGACTGAGTTGTTCTCCTTCTTGCAGCCTCTTATGTAGCAGGAGTGGGTGTGGTCAGCTCTCCTTGCTTTCTGTCCTTAAACGTCCAGTGTCCTGCCCCACTCCCTTTTTCTGCTCAGCCAGTTTCTCGCTCAGACTTTCTTTCTCTAACAGGGCTGGCATCGCCACACACCAGTGTCATCAGCCTGGCGCTGTGTTCTTAAAAGGGCAGCATCTCTGCAGGGCTGCACCCTACAACACCTGTGTTTTAGTTCGATAGTACTTAATTAACTAAGCAGTTAAAAGCATCACAGCTGATCGACTAAGCATTTTAACCAGTTTTCTTATCAACATAGCTATCGTCATTAATGCACTTGCTAAGTGCATAGGACCTTATGCTTAATGGCGATATATCTTCAAGTGCTGAAATAAGTGTTGGCTTATAGAAAGAGGTTGAGGCATCTTGGCTGGCTACTTTTTATTGTTCTGGCAATCTGGTAGAGCTCTGCCTGGAAAAAGTGCAGAGCTATTCAACTTTTTAAGTGGGAACACTTAAATGTCCAGTCTTAAATGTCACAATGTCCAGTCTTCAGGTGAGGTTATTTATTTATTTTTACTTTATAACATAACTTAATATCCCATCCCATCCTGCCTAACGGTGGCTTAGGCCGGCTCACAATTTTTAAAAATATAGAACACAATTAAAACGTACAGATATAAATAAAACCAGTATGTTTTATGTAGGTTTGGCAATCAGTGCAGTCGAAGATCCTGCTTTCCACCTCTTCTTTCATAATGACCATTTAGCATGGTTATCTTCTTCTCAGAACTCATTTAGGAGTCTGGGTAAAAATTAAATAGCACCATCTTTGGGGAGAATTCTTTGGCAGTCCAAAGGGATTCAATTAAATTATCTATATACAAATTACACTTCTCATCTTGCCAATGATTCTAGTTTAGAAAATCCATTACATGAGCAGATCATTAAAAAGATCGCTAATCATGCAATAGCAGGTCAATCTTGAGATAAGTCATCAAAGTTTGCTATTACCTAACGAAAATCATTTAAGGAAAGGAAATCATTTAATCCTTAAACCCTATTCCTCTACGTAGATTAAGTAGCTAACTTTTTGTTTTACACACCTATGCTTTCCTTTATTTTGTGGTATGAACTTAGTGTGAAAACATCTCTAACAACAGATATCTGTGGTAAGCTCCAGTCTTAGATTTCTCAATGTAAAGAGATACTTTACTCCTAAAACCAAACATTAGGGTTCACATTTTCTAATGCTCTCAATCTGTGCCATACAGGTGATGAGTGTTACCAGGTGACAGTATTATAGGATGTTAACAGATGAGACTGTAGCCCACAATAGCCCACATCAGATAGGTGGCCACCAGCCCGTCTATTAGGTGGCTGCCAGTTTTTCGCCCACCCCACAGCCCCCACTCATGGTGTCATTCCAGTGAATGTGGAGCCCGCTGTGTGGGTGAATGCTGGCTAAGGTGGGTGAATGCTCACCCATGTGGATACCTCCCATCTGTTAGGGTTCGCTCAGCCTCCATGCTCAGCCAGGTCCGCCAGAACCATAGAATCCTGGGTGGAGTGCCTAGAGCAGTCCGGGGAGCAAGCGCTCCCTCTACTCTCACTCATGCTGTGTCTATTTACTTTCATTTTGGGGAGCGTCTAAAAAAGCGAAAATAAACAAGAACTTGGAGGAAGTTGGGGGAGGGCTTCCTGTAACCAAGGGTTGCCATGGCTGTGCATCAGGGGATGTGGGTGGGGTTGAGCACCGTACCTGCCTGTCTGTGCTGTTTGTCACGTGGAACCTGCGAGAATAGTTGCCCTGGGAAGTGAAGAGCCAAACCCCTGAAGAGACTGAGCAATTTGTGCAGGAGCATATGTTTAATTGGCATATATTTTAAAGGAATGTCTTCTCCTTTTTTATTCTAGTACAGCAGCAGCACCAGAACTGATGAGCCCAAAAAGAACTATCACCACAAGATGATTAGTGAGCAGTCTGAAAAGCAAAATAAATGGCAGTCCTTACTCTCCCTAATTAAAACAAATTAATTACAGCCACTCGCTGTCAGGATTAATGCTCTGTCAGGCAGGCAAATGTGATCTATTTAAATAGCTTATTTCCCGCAAAGAGATTCACTTGATGGTTGTTGGGTATCAGGACGACTTTGGCTGTTAACAAATGAGACATTGGCCCACCCCAGGTAGGTGACCACCTGCCTGTTGATTAGGTGTTCTCCCCCAGCAGATACACAGCCCCCACCCTCCAGACCTGCAGCCCCCAATCATGGCAGGGTCTCAGAGAATGTGGAGCCCACTTTGTGGGGAAATGAGGGCAAATACTGGCTAGTGTGTGCCCACGTGTTCGAATTCCATCAACTATCAAATATGTTTTTATAGTTTTATATTGTGTGGATCTATACTGTAAGCTGCTTCGAGCTGCCTGTGGCAGGAGGGGTGGGATATTAAATGTTTTAAATAAAAAATGAATTAATTATTTAGGTTGCATGCAGTGCCTCCACCATCCAGGTCCGCCAGCACCGTAGAGTCATGGGTGGAAATCCTAGAGCATCCGAGGAGCAACCGCTACCTGCCTCTCTCTTGGCTCTCGCTCTCACTGGGGCTGCCCAAAAGTGCATAAAATACAGATGGGAGCTACCCATTTATTAGACTGAACATGCTAAACATGTGAGTAGGGGCTGCATGGACCAAACCTAGATTGCAGTGGCCTATCGTCTCGTTTGTTAACACCCATAGTCATGTCTGACAGCTTTAAAATTTATTTATTTTCAGAGAACACTGTGCAATTATGGGATAGGAGGATAACAAGTTAACTATAAATAAATTATGCAGTGCTATCAGTTTAATTCCTCTTTAAACAAGCTTCAAGGTAAGCTTTACGCAAACTGTCCCACCTGCATTTTCAACTTTCATCTCTGTAAAGAAGAACCATCCCTTCTCTTCAGAGAAGATTCCATTCTGCAGCGTTAGTGTCATGAAGAGGACACTCAGGTGTAATAACATCCTACTAGAGTGTATATGTAGCACGGTAACAGGGTGAGCTGGAAGGTCTCTGCTGCACCTGCTCCATAGATATGAGGTATGATGAAGCACGCAGGCAGATGCTGGCCCCTGGTAACTGTGACAGGTTTGCCCCAGCCCGCTCCCTACACCGGGTCTGTGCCTCAGTTTCCCCCAAATCAAGCACCAAACTCACAGTGTGTCAGGCAAACGGTTTATTCCTTAGTTCCCCGTCTCCTGTTTGCTGCAGAGCTCTACACAGGGCTCCACCCAGCTGTGACATTAAGGTCACAAAACAAACATATACACTTCATATTTGTGCTTCAGGGATGTTCTCAGCCTGGCAGCAACTCCTTTCAGCTTCCCTGGTAAACCTCTCCCTAGCAAGGCTTCTAGCCAGGGGCATAGCTAGCAGGGTCGGCCTTACCACAGGGCAACCTGAGGCAGCCGCCCCAGGCCTCACTCTTTCTGAGGGCTCCGCAGTGGCCTCTATTTTCACCAAGACAGGTTGTGGGGGCACCACCCCCTCTCAGGGCGCTGTTAGACGATCTCACTCACAAGCGGGATCATTCAGCACCAGCATCTCTCCCCCACCTTCCCTGTATGCCGTGTCTGATGTTCAGACACGGCGTACAGTCGTTGTGCGCATGCGCACCCTTCCGCGCATGCGCACTCGGCCAGTGATCCCGGAAGTGAGGCGTAAAGCCGTCACTTTGGGGATCCGCGTCTGAGGGGCCAGGATCACCGACCCAGTCAGATGCGAAGTAGGATCCGGCCCTGAAGTTTAGACGAGCGCAAAGAAAGGCGGCTGATCAAAGGATCAGTCACCTTTTTTGTCTCGTCTATAAGCGCCCTCAGTGGGGCCCCAAACATGAGTACTTTAAGGGCACTGCAGAGGTTGCCCCCGATGGGGAGGGTCCACAAGGAGCCCCGTATTTTATCTTTGCTCTGGCCCCCACAAATTCTAAGGCCAGCCCTGATAGCTAGCTAGTGGATACCCCAGAAGGGGCTCCTTGTCAGCCTTCTCAGTGGCACTGGCAGGAGATGCAGTTGCACAACCACCTGTGTCTCTGTTATAGCTATGTCCTTGCTTCCAGCCCATTCTTAAGTGTCTAGCAACCACCTGCCAATGACCCACTTGTCCCAGTTAGCCCTAGTGTAACCCATGCTATTACTGCTTTTTTGGACAGTGGAATTGAAGGACTGTAATTATAAGCATTTCTATGCTAACCAGTAGAGGGCAGTACTAGGGTAACTCCTCTCTCCTATATGGTCTGAGCATGCTCAGACCAGCACTCTTGGAATGAGGCTGGCTGTTCTCAGCACCTTCTAGAAGAGTCCAGCCTGAACTAGAAGATTGTCGCTATCTCAGAAGAGTGGAGGAGGCCCTGTTCAAGGACTGTTATTCACAGGCTAAATCTGAATATTTACAGGAACTGATTTCAACCTTACCAGGAGGAGTGCCCCCTTTCTTCAGCTACAGCCTGCAGCTTGGAAACTTTTTGTCCAGCTTGGACAGTTGCACAAGAAGTGGAACTCTGAGCCTGTTTGTTCTGTCTGGGACAAGTGAGATTTTATGAAGACCAGTGTCTCACCATGTGTTTTATAAATGCTTGTGTGTGTTTTCTACGTACATTGATTTTCTTCAATTGTTTTGGAAGAAACTGATGTCTGTTCAGTTAAATCATTTTATTTGTCTTGTTCAGTTATTAATATTATTCAGAATGCTTCATGCTATATGTATAAACATATTTCAAGTATAAAGAAATCATAGCTTTCTTTTGTCCTGCAACTACTGGTGGAGGAAGTTCTGCTGTCAAATGTCAGACTGAACCCGCCTGCTATTTTTGCAAATATTTTGGGGGAGTTACAGTGGGTTACACTGGCATCCCCACCTGGTCTGCTCAAACCCTCCCTGGGTCTCAAGAAACCACAGTGTTAGGGCAAGAAGGTTCCTGCAGAAGTTGCAGCTGGGACCTTCCAATTCACCCTGCCACAAGCACCCTTTCCTGTTTGTAGGACCAAATTGCTTTCTCAAGATTGTCTTCAGCTAAAAATTATTTATCTACTCGTCATGGATATAGGCAGAGTATGCAGCTTACAAAAAGTTCATTGCACACAGATGAGAAGATGTCCCATTTTGAAGCACAGTGACCACTCACACAAGGAAACCCTTAACAAGAGCTGGCTATGCTTTATGCTTAAGGTTGCAGATTCACAACTGGGTCACTGCAAGTCATGCAATTTCAGTTGTGTTCAAAATGATGGAAATGGGATGTGCATGGTAAAAATGGACTCAGGCTGTGAGTTGGGTGCTTTACAAGGATGGGTCCCTGTGTTTTGGGTTTATAAATTATTTATTTTAAGCTTGATGTGCATGTAGACTGTTCTCTTCCATCCAATGTTAACCCTGGGAACTCCTTGCTGCTGGGTTATGCCATGCCACTGGCCTACCATCTCCCTTGCTCTGCCTACCATCCCCCTGGCTCCACCCCTAGGCCCGCCGGGCTTACTGCCCCAGTGCCCCTCCAACATCAAAACCCACCAGCCACCCCTGGTCCTTACTATTGTAACCCGAACACCTTCACTGATCACAGGTCTTCATACAACGGCAGTGCAGATGCCTGTTCCATCTTGTTCGTTAGTACTGAGATTTTCAAAGCCAGCTAGATCAGTGGTTTCCCAAATCAGGCTCACAGATCATTGCTGGTCAAGAAATCATGGTCTAGAAGATTAAATTTAACCTTTCACCACTGCTGGTCTAGAAGATTAAAAAATTATAATGTGAACCACATCTTTGTGACAGTCTCATACCCATGATCTTCTATGACCATCTTTGTAAGTTAAGGAAAGGCATTTAATTCAAACTGAAAGAAAATACATTTTATGAATGCTAAAGCAAATAAGCTGTCAAAATATTCTAATTAGTTTAGTTAGCAGATAAAATTGATAAAACAGCATTATATTTTCAAAGGAGATTAGCAAGATAACTTAGAAGTTTTATGTTAAAAGAAATGTATCCAAATTGCTCCCAACAAAAGAGACAAACAGACATGAGAAGAGCTTTTGTCTTAATGGCACTGAATTAATTTTTAATTGCAAAAGTCATTTCCATTTTCTTCTATTTTCAGGCCACACCAGTTCTCACAAACCACTGTATTTATAGACATAGCCTACAAACAATGGCAGGCAGCACTCTCTGCAGCTCTATCTAGTTTTATTCATCAACCAAATGCTTTTAGGAGATGGAAATCCCAGATGCATTGGTACCAATATATCCTTATTAGCATACTGGCTCTACACAGAATCACTGCAGTCAATGGGATTGTCTCAGGGTGCCCACTGCTGTGGGCAAGTGTTTGCAGAATTAGGCCTGAATCACATAGTCACATTGGGAATTGGCATCATGCATATCCATTCACTTCTTAAGCCAGGTAGCAAGCCTCTGGCTCTTCTCAGTACATTGGCTCCATATAATACAAGCCCCAAGCTTAGCCAAGTAACAGTCCACTGACTAAGTATTCCACTCACGTCCAGGCTCTTCCAGCCCTAAGGTAACTTCTAGGGATGGGACTTTCGGTTTCGGTTTTAACCCGACTGGTGTCAGGAGCCAGCTCCGGGCCTTCTCCACTACCCCCGCAGCGGAGAAGCCCCAGGGCCTGGCAGCAGAGCCAGCTCCTGACACCAGTAAGCAGCAGAAGAGGCATGGCCGCCAGTAGCAGAACCAGCAATCCAGCTGTCAACCGTGATCCTCACACTCTGGACCCAGCCCTGCAAAGGTAAGTAACGTACAGGGGCCCCAGAGGTGGAGTGGGGGGTAAAGCCGGGCCCCAGCAGGTGGGGATGTTAGGGGTGATGGATCCCCACCCTCCAAGGCTAGGAGTGGGGTGGTGGAGATTCCCATTGACTTCCATGGGGAAAAGAACCAACACCGATAGATCCGAAACCAAAAGGAGATCCAAGACACAGGGAACTGAAACTGAAAGAAACTGAAACCAAAATTTTGTCCAGAGTTCCACACCTAGAAACTTCCTTAGTGTCCTTCCACTCATGAATTTCCTGGCAGCCTCTCACAGAGATGTGTTCTCCTCAGGGCTCAGGAGCAGATCACCCCACTTCCTGGGGTTGGCTCTTTTTTATACTTGAAGACACACCCCAAACACTTGCACTTCCTGTTGCCACCATTTTGTGCTCAGCCCGCTGCCATCTTGATTCCCTTAAAGGTACAACACTCTATTGTGGCCCTATTCTGACTGAAGAGTTCAGAATGCAGTAGCATGTCTCCTCATGAACATGGGTTACTGCATGCACATCAGACCTGTTATCTGTGCTCTGCACTGGCTTCCAATATAATACTGTGCTAAACCAAAAGTTGCAGTTCTTATAATGTTCATTAGTTCATAAGCAGAATATGCAAAAGATGACCTAAAGCTTCAGGATAAGGACTCCCCTCTTCTGACACAATGGAACTACCTATATCAATCTATATCAAGAGCTCATCAGCTCAGAAAGGGAGAGTCCAAAACTCAAACTGCCACAGGAACTAAGAATCACTGCAAACCTTACCACCTTTTGTTCCAAGTTCAAAGCTTTTTTCTTGCCTTTGCTAATGCATTCTTTCTAGGGGTGAAATGAGAATGGAAAATATTCTCGCAAGAACCGCGCAAGATTCTCGCAACACTGACAAGATATTGTGAGATCTTGCTATGGTTTTTGAGAATCTCTCGTGAGATTCTCAAAAACCTCAACAACTCCCAAACATCCATTTGCGCATGCGAAGAGTGTTTTTTGTGGTTTTCAAGAATCCTTGGATTCCTGGGTGATGATTATTATTATTATCATTATTATTAAGCATTTATATAGCACCAGCAATGTACCTGGCACTTTACAATTGTAAGAAAGAGGCACGGTCCCTGCCCCAGTGGGCTTACAATCTAAGAGACACAAGGGAGGGGGAGACAAAGGAGGGGGAAACAGAGGAAGAGACAAAGATACATACATGAACTCGTGAGGTCTCAGGTGCACGTGCTTGGCTTAGTTACAAAGGTGTAGTTATTCATTTAATGTTACAAGGGGTGAGGGGAAGGAGGGGAAACATTTATTTAATGTTATAAGTCAGCAAGGGGGTGAGGGGAAGGAGGAGTCAGGGAAAGCTTGACGGAAGAGGTGGGTTTTGAGGAGGGCTATGAAGATTTGGAGGGAGGAACCCAAGTGAATGTGTTCGGGGAGGGAGTTCCAAGCATGGGGGGCTGCCAGGGAAAAGGGGCAGATGTGTTTTGAGGAGCAGGGGAGCTGTGAGCAGGTGACGGTGGTGGCAGAGGAGGAGCGCAGATCCCAGACAGGAGTGTAGTGGGAAATAAGTGCTGAGAGGGGGGGGGGGAGCAAGGCCATGAAGAGCCTTGTAGGTAAAAAACAGGAGTTTGTGACAAATGCGTTCAGGAAGAGGGAGCCAGTGGAGAGAGGAGATGAGGGGCTGTACGTGGTCAAAGCGCTGGCAAAGTGGATGACCTTGGCAGCCGAGTTATGAACAGAAATGAGAGGAGCAAGGTGAAAGCTAGAAAGGCCAGAAGGAGGTTGCAATAGTCGAGGCAAGAGATGACCAGGGTTTTAGCAGAGGAAACAGTGAGGAAAGGACAGATCTTAGCAATGTTGTGCAGAGAGAAGTGACAGGATTTGGCAACAGAATAAATCTGAGGTTTAAAGGAGAGGGAGGAGTCAAAGATGAACCCTAGCCTACGTGCCTGAGGGACAGGCTGGATGTTGACCCCATCAACAAAGACAGAGAAGAAAGAGAGAGAAGAAGGATTGGGGGAAGATGAGGAATTCGGTTTTAGCCATATTAAGTTTGAGCTGACGATGAGACATCCAGGCAGAAATGTCAGTGGCAGATAGTGAGGCGAGACTGGACAGAGGGAGAGAGAGAGGTGGTGGAGAGATAGAGTTGGGTATCATCAGCATACAGATGGTACTGGAAACCATGAGATTCAATACGTTTGCCTAGGGATAGCGCGTATAGAGAAAAGAGGGCCTAGGACGGAGCCTTGGGGAACTCCAACCAAGAGGGGAAGAGAGGTGGAGGAGTCATCAGCAAGAGACACATTGAAGTATGGGTCAGAGAGGTAGGAAGAGAACCAGTTGAGGACTGAGCCACGGAAACCAAGGGAGTGGAGGGAGTAAAGTAAGAGAAAGTGGTTAACAGTGTCAAAAGCAGCAGAGAGATCGAGGAGGACAAGGATGGAGTAGAAGTGACTGGATTTTGCTAAGAGAAGGCCATTAGTTATTTTAGCGAGAGCAGTCTCAGTAGAGTGAAGAAGGCGGAAGGTAGATTGGAGCGGGTCCAGGGAGGAGTTGGCAGAGAGGAAGTCAAGGCAACAGGTGTACACAGCACGTTCCAGGAGCTTAAAAACAAAAGGGAGGAGAGAGATGGGACAGTAATTAGAGGGATTGGAAGGATCAAGGGTAGGCTTCTTGAGGATAAGAGAAACAGTGGCTGATGTTCCTGTTCCCCATCAACCCGATCTCTGAAGATCGATCCCTTCAACAAGTCCCCTGAGCCTTTGAATAAAAATAGGGTATAAGTATAAACAAACAAACAAGCGAATAAATAAGAATATTTCTCCATTTTGTAAAAGTTCTCTTCTGGCAGATGAGTTCAACTGCTTTGCTTCAGATAAGTTAGTTTTATCTCTGCATATAAAGACTTGGTGTGTTTTTAACAAAGAATCAGTGACAATCTGAACCATTTTGGAAAGGTAATCATTCCAAAATGTGTTGCCTCAGAGGATGAGCTTCCTATAAACTTGTGGGGTGCTTTTTCCTTTGTGCTTTTTTCTGAAAGTTTGGCAGTGAAGTGATATTTTCTGCCCTCCCAAAAGAAGTTCCAGCTTCAAAGCATGAGAATTAACTTGGAAAGCTCTGCGAACAATGACAACTGATCTTTCCTTTGAATAAAAAAGCCTACCTCAAGGGACTGTATGCACCTCTTACACACAGCCGCTAAAACCAAAAATAACCCAATGAATGGAACTGTTGAAGAAGAGGAAGATTCTAGCCCTTCTGCTTTTATCTCTCTTTGTCCATATGATCTGGTTTAGTTCCTAAGCACTCTACTTCAGTCCAAAAAATCCTGTTGCTTTTGATTTTTCAAGTTACAGATTTGTTTCTCTCAATGCCACTTTTTAGCTGGAATATTCTGATCTGGGTGGGTTTTTTAAATTCTTTTATCTACACAATGTTACACTCTATTAAGGTACTCTATGTACTAGGAAAATTTCAGCATCAATAAAATGCAAGGCTTGCATGATTTGTTCCTCACAGTATCATATCTACCAATTATTTATTTAGTTGTTATTTATTTTTTACATTTATATGGTGCCCCTTCCTGCACAAGCATCTTGGGACAGATAACAGCATTTTAAAATACATAAAATTTTAAAATTCAACATAACCCCACATTAAAATAACCCAACAATAAAACCCCACCCTAACCCAACCCACCCATCCCATCTCCCTCGACAAAGGCCCAGTGGAAAACAGGTTTTACATTGTCTACGGAAAGAGGGAAGGTCTACAGCCAGATGGGAGGGAGTTCCACAGCCACCGAGAACACCCTCCTCATGGTCGACACCCGGGAAACCCGGGAGACCTCAGGGAGGGCGCTCCCAGCCAACTGCAGAGGCCGATCCAGAATCCGGAAGGTGAGGTGGTCCTGCAGATAGGTGGGGTCCAGGACATTTAGGGCTTTAAGGGTCAAAACCAACACCTTGAATTGGGCCCAGATTGCCCGGAAGACTATTGGAAGCCAGTGCAGAGAGTGGAGCACTGGAGTAATGTGCTTGCGATGACACATCCCCTTAAGGAGACAAGCCACCATATTCTGTACCAGTTGAAGTCTCTGGACTGTCACCAGGGGTAGCCCCACGTAGAGCATGGGGCAGTAGTCTATCTTGAGGTAAGAAAAGCATGGATGATCATGGCAAGGTCCAACTTCAAGACATACGGCCTAAGTCAACATACCAGTTGTAATTTGCAAAATGCGCCCTTCGCCACAGCCGCCACCTGGACATCCAGGTGTAGCTGCGGATCCAGGAGCACCTCCAGACTACAGAGCTGAGATACCAGGGAAGGATGAATCCCATCAATGATGAGGGCCATCACTCCCCCGGCTTTCCCCACAACCATCACCTCCATCTTGTCGGGATTTAACTTCAAGCAACTCACCCTTATCCAGTTCCCCACAGCTGACAAACACCGAGTAAGAACATAAGAAGTGCCATATTGGGTCAGACCAATGGTCCATTGAGCCCAGCATCCTGTCTCGGACAGTGACCAATCACGGGGGCCTGGGAGAAGCACCCAACAGGTCACCATGCTATCCATTCCCTGTGGGTCATCCCCAGGCTCCCGACAGTAAAGGGTTTTGTTCCCCAATCCTATC
>QEPC01000599.1:838595-898293 GCA_003113815.1 Sphenodon punctatus
GTGTGTGTGTGTCTGTGCTAAAACTGCTTGTAAGTGAGGTTTAAGGTTGTCTGCCTGCTTTTAAACCTGGCAGAGGAGGTGATTATAACCTGCCTAACCTAACTGGAATTGCTTGATTAAGTAATGTAATAACCATTGGAACTCCTTGCTGCTGGGTTATGCCGCCCACCGTTGCCCTGGATCCGCCCACCGTAGCCCTCCGGCCTTACTGCCCCTCCAACCTCAAAACCCACCAGCCTCCCCAGAGAGGTAGTAATAATGACATCTTGAATCCTGACTTGCTGTAAAGTAGCAAACATCAGTCAGACACTGACAAAACAGAATAGACAATACATTTGTAGCACTTTCAAGTTAAGGTGACACACGAATGTGTTACATTGTTGGACTCCATCAAAGAAAGTGATTAATTTAGTGACACTGTCACCTTATTCTTACAAACATAAAACAATTAACTACTAGGCCATGCAAATAGGAATTTACATAATTCACACTCTTTCAGGCTTACCCTATTTTGCTGTGCTGCATACATTTTGTCTCCCCATCCCCCAGTCAGCAGTGCAACTTCAAGCCTGGAGCTTGCACAGCAGATGGAGCACTCCTGCTCCCCATCAGATACTAATCTGCAGACGTCCCAGCGGTGATAGCAGGGCTGACCTCCTGGGGATGACAACAAGGAGTTGGTGTGACTCTTAGAGCATCCAATGGGGTTGGGGATACCATGGCCCTGACAATCGTACAAAAAACTCTTGGGTCTGCTCACAGAAAGTTGCCAACCTGGACATGGCATCCACTTTGTCCAATGGGCAGGCTATCCCTGCAGATGGGATGTATGAAAAAGGACATCTGCTCATCCTTAGTGATAATCCAGACACAGTAAAGATCTACTGCCAGATCTTGTATTTGAAGGACTTTAACCAAGTCCAAAATGTTGTGACTCCAGATTTGCTATAAGAAAAGCATTTGATCTTTAATTGGCAGTGCTCGAAAGCTCTCACAAAATAGATTACAGTATCCAAGCTATTGCTGAGCCCACCATTGTGGCTAAGTCTGCCTGCATACAGTAGACGGCTGTGTGAAGTTCTCTGGGATATTGCTACTAATCAAAACCATCCTACCGAATCATTATACATCCCTGTTTGCTCAAACCCATGATCTCTGGTGTAGGATCACTTATCACAGAGCAACTACATACATTTAGAGCTCATATAGCCAGTAAACTCAAATCCAAAACAAAAACAAAAAAAAAAAAAACACTTGTGTCTCATTAGGCAGTTGTGAAATTCTGTCCCAAAGCATCTAAATTCACCCCACATAGAGGAACATCATTCTGGATTAAAGTCCTACCAACTCTTGCAATTTAGCATTGCAAGTATCTGCAAAAATTAATCAACTGAACTGTGGTGAAAATCTTTATAAAAATCCTACAAGTCCTTCCTGCTCACTTTGGGTGATTTCAGATGAGACGGGGTGGCATTCTCCCCGTCCCGGAATCACCCAGATGATTCCCCACCGGGATCACTCTGGCACGTCCAACAGACGTGCCGGCTGATCCCAGTGGGGAATCGGGGAGGGGCCACGCGATGCAACGCATGGCCACACGGCCACGCCCCCCCCCGTGCTCCCCCGCTGCCCGCCCTCTGGGGAGATGGGTGGGCGCTGCGGCCAATGCGGCCGCGGCGCCCACCCGATTTGACCATGGCCTGGATTTTGGGCCATGGTCGCTGGCCAGACATTACTTTTTGTTGGTTCCCGCCGGGGATCTCTTTGACCACGCTTTCGGGGATTGTCCGGCGGGGAGCCCCGGAAGCGTGGTTGAAATTGACCCCATGCGGGAATCGACCATGGTGAACATCTGGCGGCCGCCTAACAGACGTTCAGGGCGCTTTGGCCCCATGTGGGTATTGACCGTGGTTCACTGTGATCTCATCACGTCTGAAAATACCCTTCTAGTCAGTTGATTTGGCATCTTAGCTAGTTTCACAAGTACACTATTTATTTATTTATTTATTTCATCATCAGCTCTTGCCATAGCCAAGCTAAAACAATACTATTCAAACAAATAAAATACATCCACAAGTACACTAAATCCCATGAGAGATTGGCATTGAATAGCAGATGTCATAAAGGAAAAATTCTCTGAGGAGTATTAATGTTTTTATTATTTATTATTATTTATTATTATTATTTACCATTGATATATCACTTTCAGTGTTCAAAGTGCTTTACAATCTTTATCTAGTTCACCCTCAGAACAACCCTGTGAGGTACCTTGTTATTGTTCCCATTTTACAAATGGAGAACTGAGGCTGAGACATGGTGACTTGCCCAAGGCCGTCCAGTGACTTCATGAGTGTTACATTACATGAACTGGCAATCCTCAACATGTACCAGGGTTGGGCAGAAGTATCAGCTTATGGGTAATGATTGGTATATGTAGCAGCTACCCAGGAGCTGATTGGGTGGGAGGGGGAGCTGATTGGGAGCAGGCATATGGTAGATCCTGAGAAGCAGCGGTAGCGTTAGCAGCAGGAGCCCCACTGGGGACCTGGAAGCATGTGTGAGCCTCCAGTGATCCACAGGACCTGCTGCTGCTTCCTGCTTGCCACCACCACAACTGCTCCCCATTCGGCCTTCCTGCCCCACTTACAAGAGAGGCAGAAGCAGGTATGGGTGAGCAGCAAGAGATAGTGGCAGAACTCGGAGCAGCAGCAAGTCCTGAGGAGCTCTGAGCGACGGAAGCATAGAGCAGCAGTGTCTCGTTGCCACTCCCAGAGACCTGCCACTGCTCCTGCCACCACAACTCACAGACCCCCAATACTCTGTAACTATGTGGCAACAGAGACAAGTGAGGAGACTGAGGCAGCAATGGCAGCTTTCCACTGCTGCCATGCTTTTCCCATTTGTCCCTGTCCCCACCTTGTAACAGCTATGGGTTGCCGCTGCTTCTCTGGCACAGTAGGCCTGAAAGCCATTTGTGCCCACTGTGGGGCAAGTGAGTAGCTAAGTCACACTGGCTCCTTGCACTGCAGGAGTGCTCCACCAACAGTTCCTTACATTCAGGACATAGAAATCATAGCGTAATTGTCACGGGGCCCATGTTAAAGCGATGCCAGGCTCATGCAGTGGGGCGGGGGGGAGGGGCAGGGAAAGGGAAGTAGAAGTGGCATTCTATCATCTGCATTAGGGCCCATTCCGACCTAGCTACGCCTCTGCTTACATTCATCTAGAACTTGCATTTAGCATTGCTTTTCTTATTCATTTATTTGCAAGTGCAGAGAACTAAAGACATTGGAATGAAGTGGCCGGTAAAGATCCCATTGTACGTTTCGTAAGAACAGAAACCTATGCACCTAAACAGAAGACATTTTCAAAAGAGCTCAGCACCATCAGCTGTAAGGGCGCTTTTAAACGAGACAAAAACCGCAGCTGATCCTTTGATCAGCCCCATTTCTTGGCGCTCGTTTAAACAGCGCAGCCGGATCTTCCCCCGCATTAAACCGGGCAGGCGATCCTGCCCCCTCCAACGGGAATCCCCGAAGTGCCGGCTTTACGCCGTACTTCCGGGTTCTTTTGGCGAGTGCGCATGCGCAGAAGGGCGCACATGCGCACAAACACTGGACACCGGGTCTGATGCTCTTCTGAGCATCAGACACGGCATTCAGAGGAAGGCGGGGGGAAGATGCCGGCACTGAACGATCCCGCTTGCGAGCGGGATCGTCTAACAGCGCCCAAAGTGTGCTCTGGCAGTGCTTAATATACATGGCAGAAGCCATTGGGTTTTAAGCGTCAAGCTCTTTTGAAAATCTACCCTAGGACACCTATAGCAAGCAGTGGCTCTGCAACTTTTCAAATCCCTTGTACTGCCCATCAAAATGCCTTCCTCTTCACTTGCAATCGACGTGTGATAGAATAGTTTAGTGCCTCATTCAGATAATCAATTTGCTGAGACTGCCAATTAGCGCCAGTTGCGATGACAGCTTGTAAAAATTTAGAGAGCTCTCCAAGACATTCATCTTGCCTGGCACAGTGTAGGAACAGGCTAGCTGGGAATAATACCTCATGGAGAGAGGGCTTTGACAGCATTTCTTCCACTTTATTTAGCACAGTGCTAGGTTAGAATAGCCCTGGCTTCAGAACAGTACAAGCTCACAATGTTCTCCAGCACAGACTATATTTAGTTTTTTCGTATATGTCTAACTGCTCAAGGCTCTAACCCACATGTTGGAAGAACAATTTTCTGTAGGAAGAAGAGAAGGGACAATTTGCTGAGTGAATTAAAAGGAGAATTCAGGAGACATACATGTCATTGGTCATAATTTGGAGCACAAGAGGCAACACTTTTGTTCTCTGAGTATAGTATTTTTACATGCAAAAAATGCATCATTTTTATAAATGCTGTCTCCCAGAGGCACTTTAAAAGGGGGTTTGTGAAAACAGCATACTATTAACCAATCTGGATACAAAATGAGATACATATTTTGGTAGTATCAGCATTATTTAATATTAATTATCCCAAATATCTGTCTTAACAAAAATGTAGTCATTCTTTCATTTTAAGAGCTTGAAGTCAAAAGTCAGACATTATTATGTTATTAGCTTCCATCACCAGTTTAATATTAGTTTGTCAGTTTTATAGTCCCCTACGACTGCTCCCTTTGGCCCNTATTTATTTATTTATTTCATCATCAGCTCTTGCCATAGCCAAGCTAAAACAATACTATTCAAACAAATAAAATACATCCACAAGTACACTAAATCCCATGAGAGATTGGCATTGAATAGCAGATGTCATAAAGGAAAAATTCTCTGAGGAGTATTAATGTTTTTATTATTTATTATTATTTATTATTATTATTTACCATTGATATATCACTTTCAGTGTTCAAAGTGCTTTACAATCTTTATCTAGTTCACCCTCAGAACAACCCTGTGAGGTACCTTGTTATTGTTCCCATTTTACAAATGGAGAACTGAGGCTGAGACATGGTGACTTGCCCAAGGCCGTCCAGTGACTTCATGAGTGTTACATTACATGAACTGGCAATCCTCAACATGTACCAGGGTTGGGCACAAGTATCAGCTTATGGGTAATGATTGGTATATGTAGCAGCTACCCAGGAGCTGATTGGGTGGGAGGGGGAGCTGATTGGGAGCAGGCATATGGTAGATCCTGAGAAGCAGCGGTAGCATTAGCAGCAGGAGCCCCACTGGGGCCCTGGAAGCATGTGTGAGCCTCCAGTGATCCACAGGACCTGCTGCTGCTTCCTGCTTGCCACCACCACAACTGCTCCCCATTCGGCCTTCCTGCCCCACTTACAAGAGAGGCAGAAGCAGGTATGGGAGAGCAGCAAGAGATATTGGCAGAACTCGGAGCAGCAGCAAGTCCTGAGGAGCTCTGAGCGACGGAAGCATAGAGCAGCAGTGTCTCGTTGCCACTCCCAGAGACCTGCCACTGCTCCTGCCACCACAACTCACAGACCCCCAATACTCTGTAACTATGTGGCAACAGAGACAAGTGAGGAGACTGAGGCAGCAATGGCAGCTTTCCACTGCTGCCATGCTTTTCCCATTTGTCCCTGTCCCCACCTTGTAACAGCTATGGGTTGCCGCTGCTTCTCTGGCACAGTAGGCCTGAAAGCCATTTGTGCCCACTGTGGGGCAAGTGAGTAGCTAAGTCACACTGACTCCTTGCACTGCAGGAGTGCTCCACCAACAGTTCCTTACATTCAGGGACATAGAAATCATAGCGTAATTGTCATGGGGCCCATGTTAAAGTGATGCCAGGCTCATGCAGTGGGGCGGGGGGGAGGGGCAGGGAAAGGGAAGTAGAAGTGGCATTCTATCATCTGCATTAGGGCCCATTCCGACCTAGCTACGCCTCTGCTTACATTCATCTAGAACTTGCATTTAGCATTGCTTTTCTTATTCATTTATTTGCAAGTGCAGAGAACTAAAGACATTGGAATGAAGTGGCCGGTAAAGATCCCATTGTACGTTTCGTAAGAACAGAAACCTATGCACCTAAACAGAAGACATTTTCAAAAGAGCTCAGCACCATCAGCTGTAAGGGCGCTTTTAAACGAGACAAAAACCGCAGCTGATCCTTTGATCAGCCCCATTTCTTGGCGCTCGTTTAAACAGCGCAGCCGGATCTTCCCCCGCATTAAACCGGGCAGGCGATCCTGCCCCCTCCAACGGGAATCCCCGAAGTGCCGGCTTTACGCCGTACTTCCGGGTTCTTTTGGCGAGTGCGCATGCGCAGAAGGGCGCACATGCGCACAAACACTGGACACCGGGTCTGATGCTCTTCTGAGCATCAGACACGGCATTCAGAGGAAGGCGGGGGGAAGATGCCGGCACTGAACGATCCCGCTTGCGAGCGGGATCGTCTAACAGCGCCCAAAGTGTGCTCTGGCAGTGCTTAATATACATGGCAGAAGCCATTGGGTTTTAAGCGTCAAGCTCTTTTGAAAATCTGCCCTAGGACACCTATAGCAAGCAGTGGCTCTGCAACTTTTCAAATCCCTTGTACTGCCCATCAAAATGCCTTCCTCTTCACTTGCAATCGACGTGTGATAGAATAGTTTAGTGCCTCATTCAGATAATCAATTTGTTGAGACTGCCAATTAGCGCCAGTTGCGATGACAGCTTGTAAAAATTTAGAGAGCTCTCCAAGACATTCATCTTGCCTGGCACATTGTAGGAACAGGCTAGCTGGGAATAATACCTCATGGAGAGAGGGCTTTGACAGCATTTCTTCCACCTTATTTAGCACAGTGCTAGGTTAGAATAGCCCTGGCTTCAGAACAGTACAAGCTCACAATGTTCTCCAGCACAGACTATATTTAGTTTTTTCGTATATGTCTAACTGCTCAAGGCTCTAATCCACATGTTGGAAGAACAATTTTCTGTAGGAAGAAGAGAAGGGACAATTTGCTGAGTGAATTAAAAGGAGAATTCAGGAGACATACATGTCATTGGTCATAATTTGGAGCACAAGAGGCAACACTTTTGTTCTCTGAATATAGTATTTTTACATGCAAAAAATGCATCATTTTTATAAATGCTGTCTCCCAGAGGCACTTTAAAAGGGGGTTTGTGAAAACAGCATACTATTAACCAATCTGGATACAAAATGAGATACATATTTTGGTAGTATCAGCATTATTTAATATTAATTATCCCAAATATCTGTCTTAACAAAAATGTAGTCATTCTTTCATTTTAAGAGCTTGAAGTCAAAAGTCAGACATTATTATGTTATTAGCTTCCATCACCAGTTTAATATTAGTTTGTCAGTTTTATAGTCCCCTACGACTGCTCCCTTTGGCCCTAGTTCAGATCTGCACTCCAGGTGCGTGTGCCACATCACGTGCACATGTGCGGTACATGCGCAACATGTACACACAATGTCTAGCACACGCAACATGTACACACGATGCAAACTGAGTTCATGCAATGCACACACCATATGCACCTATTGCATTTTGTGCAGCATGTGCAAAGTGCCTGCCAGGAACTTGAACTGGACTTAATTTCCCCCGCCTTCACCAAACCCTCCCATTGGTTTTCTCTGAGTCCCTCCCATCTTTGTGTGCTCTGTGTGATATTCTTTTTGATACATTTGGCGTGGATTTTTATATACTCTTAGATTATTGTGTCTGTGTTGGGGCATTTGGCTTAGACTCATGACTGTGCTTACAACAATATCATTTATTACCCCCTCTCCCTCCCCCCCTCCTTCTCTCCTGTCCTCCTTCTCCCCTGCCTCACTTGAGGAAATCTCCTCTCTGCTCTCCTTCTCCAACCCTTCCACTTGCCCCCTTGATCCCATTCCTTCCCACCTCCTCACCTCCATTACTCCCACTGTCACCCCCTCCTTCCTGCACATCATCAACCTCTCCCTCTCTACTGGCTCTTTCCCTTCTGCCTTCAAACATGCCACAGTCTCTCCTATTCTCAAAAAGTCCACTCTTGACCCCTCTGACCCTTCTAGCTATCGTCCTGTCTCACTCCTTCCTTTTGCTTCCAAGCTGCTTGAACGTGTTGTCTACTCCCGCTGCCTTGACTTCCTATCCTCCAACTCCTCCCTTGACCCCCTCCAATCTGGCTTCCGCCCCCTTCATTCTACTGAAACTGCTCTCGCTAAGATCACCAACGATCTTCTGGTGGCTAAATCTAAACGTCTCTATTCCATTCTTGTCCTCCTTGATCTCTCTGCTGCCTTCGATACTGTTGACCACTCACTCTTGCTGGATTCCCTTCACTCCCTTGGCTTTTGTGGCTCTGTCCATAACTGGTTCTCCTCCTACCTCTCTGACCGCTCCTTTAATGTGTCTCTCTCCAACTCCGCCTCCTCCTCCTTCCCCCTCTCAGTTGGTGTTCCTCAAGGCTCTGTTCTTGGCCCTCTCCTCTTCTCGATCTATACCTCATCCTTAGGCAAACTCATTGCCTCCCATGGCTTCCAATACCACCTCTATGCTGATGACACTCAACTCTATCTCTCTACTCCCTCTCTCTCTCCCTCTGTTCAAGCTCGTCTCATCAACTGTCTCTCTGACATCTCTACCTGGATGTCTCAACGTCAACTCAAACTCAACATGGCTAAAACTGAACTCCTTATCTTCCCCCCTCATCCTTCCTCTCCTTCCTCACTGTCAATAACTATTGATGGAGTCACCATCCTGCCTGTCCCCCAAGCCCGTAGCCTAGGCTTCATCTTTGACTCAGCCCTTTCTTTTAAACCCTACATTGACTCTGTTGCTAAATCCTGTCGCTTCTCCCTCCATAACATTGCTAAGATTCGCCCTTTTCTCTCTGTCTCGTCTGCCAAAACTCTTGTTCATGCTCTGGTCATCTCTCGCCTCGATTACTGTAACCTCCTTCTCACTGGCCTTCCCCGGTCTCACCTTTCTCCCCTCATCTCTGTCCAAAACTCTGCTGCCAGGGTCATCTACCTCGCCAGTCGCTTCGACCATGTGCAGCCCCTCCTCTCTTCGCTTCACTGGCTTCCCCTTCCTGAACGAATCCTGCACAAGCTCCTAGTCTTCACCTATAAAGCTCTTCACAACCTTGCTCCCCCCTACCTCTCTGCACTTATCGCCCTCCATACTCCAGCCCGTGCACTTCGCTCCTCCTCTGTCCCTTCTCTCACCCTTCCACGCCTTCCCTGCTCCCCTAAGCGCCTTCGTCCCTTCTCACTTGCTGCCCCCCATGCCTGGAACTCCCTCCCTGTCCACATCCGCCTTGCCCCCTCCCTTCATACCTTCAAATCTCTCCTTAAAACTCACCTCTTTCGCTCTGCTCTGTCTGACTCTTTATCCTGCTGAGCCACTATTCCTATACCTACGATCGGTTTACCCTTATCCTTGCAACATGGACCTGCCTGCTGTCATTCTCATCGTAACCAAGCCAAGTACGTGCACTTGAGACCTCGCATCTTCATGAATGTTAGACCCCTTGTCTCTCCCTCTGTTCCCCTTCCTGTGTCTCTCCCCCAGCTCCTGTCTCTCAGATTGTAAGCCCTAGGGGCAGGGACCATGTCTATTTTATTACTTTGTAAAGTGCCAGGTACACTGCTGGCGCTATATAAATGTTTGTTAATAATAATTTATTTATTTTATTTATGTATTTGATGTTTAGAGAAAATGTTGATAAAAAACTGGGCTGTAGGGTATGGCTGGGGGTGAGAGGGTTGGAGCTGAAGGGTGGCAATTAGGGAATCCTAGGGCCTAGGTTAGCTGACTAGTCACTTGCACAGGCTCCAGGCATCGGTACTGCATATTCAATGGATTTCCGTGTTTGCATGGCTACCCATTTCAGCTCTTCTCCAGATTGATCCATTTGAAAAACTAAACAAGTGCCATTTACGATTATTGTTTATTTTTCCTAAAGAGGTCTCTACTACAATCATGGCCTCTCTCAAGATTCTACAGATACCAAATGACCAGTCATCCTAGTTTTTGCACTAGGTAGCAAATTTGGAAGTGTCTGTACATGAAAAATATTTCACTGATACTACAGCCCACCATCATGACAGAAGAGAATCAAGGAAACAGCAAGGATTGTGTGCAGAAAATACAGTTTCTTGAGATGGAACAACAGGTTCTGAAGCTGAGGAATGAAGTCTATTGGGTCTAAGATAGCCTGTGTAAAAATGGTACGGTTGTACACTTTTATGCTAAATATGTTTTATTTCTGTTCCAATAGCAATGCAGACAAAGAGCCTGCTTATGAGACTGTATTACTGAGGGTGCTGGAGGATAAGGAGAATAAGAACCAGGCCTTGGCTGATGAATCAGAGTTTATTGAAATTGATGGTTTGTGCTTTTAAAAGAGTGACTATGGGTGATTTCAGACATTACGCGGTCCCGATTCACCACAGTGGATTTCCGGTGGGGGTGAACAGATTAACCACCCCCCGTGGTCAAGGAAAGCCCCGAACAGACATGACAGGACCGGGACCACAGGAGGGAATCGGAGCACCAGACCACAGCCCGGGGCAGCGCAACAGACATTACGCCGATTCCGGGACAGGCTGTGGTCAAAGCACCTGGAAGGCGCCGGGGCGGCTCGTCCCGGCTGTTGTTGTGTGCCCTTTAAATCTCCCTCCCCGGTCTGTGTTGTTGCTGGTTGCCTGACAGTGACACTGCGTACTTTGTCCCCGGCTGGGAATCATTGTCTTTGGTTCCGGTCGGTGGTTGCCGTTCAGACATTACTTTTTTTGTTTCCCGTTGGGAATCTCTTTGACCACGCTTTCGGAGATGGTCCGGGCCGGAGCTCTGGCAGCGTGGTTGATTTTGACCCCATGTGGGTATTGACTGTGGTGAACATCTGGCGGCCGCCAAACAGACAAGCAGGGCGCTTTGGCCCCGCCGCGGGATTGACCGTGGTTCACTGTGGTTGAGCGTGATCTCGTAATGTCTAAAATCACCCTATGAAGCCCAGAATGATGCAGACTGTTGTGATGTAAACGGTGCAACAGTCATTGAAAAAATTGATGTCAAGGACAAAAGTAAAATTATGATAATCAAACAGGATAACCATCAAATGAGCCTGAATAACCAGCAGTAATGAAGCTGGAAAATAAGAAGTATATGCTGGTACGGTAACCATATGTCCTGACATTCTTTTGTTAAAATAGTGTTTTTAAAAGTGTGATTAATAGATATCCAAGTCCAGGCCATTCAAAATCTATGCACATGTAAGGAAATCTTTGGAGGGTGATGAGTTAAATTTGTTAAATTTTAAAATACACATTTGTAAAATTATAAAAGGGCAGTGGAAATGTTGTTTGTTCTTTAACACAGGAGGAGGAGGAGGAAGAGGGAGGGTGGAAAAGATTAACCAAGACAAAATATGCGCGGGTCCATCAATGAAAGATAAGGATGAGAAGTCTGATAAAGAGGGAGAAAGGTTTTGAGGGTTAAGTTAGATTTTTTTAAAAGTAGAAATTCTAAAAATCTTCTTTTTGTTTCTGACAGGAGTTTGAACAGTCTTTTTAAACATTGAAGACAATCACTAGTTTTTGCTGGGAGTGATATATACATGCTATTTCTGCATAAACAAAAAATGAGGGAAATATTGCAGAAGGTAAGAGACCTACCTATTCAGATAGGTTATGGCCATGGGGTACAAGCTATGAAAGCTTAACCTGACTGTTGACACAGAAAATGAGACACTCAGAAAGCCCTTTGAACCTACACATATATTGTCAGAACGGTCGCAGTCATTACAGAGATATGTGAATAGTGCCATATGTTGTGTCATGACCTCTTATACGTGGTTGACATGTCTGTTTATGATCCAAAAAGAATAAAATTCTTCATTTCAAAAATGAGAGCCAGAAAAAAGTAAAGGTCCCAATCAACAGACATGTAAAGTCAGTATTATGTTTCATATTGTAAAGCTATTTTAGTCAAAACCATTCTTCATTGCCTGAAAGAAAAGATGTTTTATAACTGTCTGGCATGTGTCATAGACCACCCCCAACAACACTAACACAATTGTGCGTTTTGAGTGGAAGAAGAAAAAGTATGCCTGATCAAAAACGTTTGTTCTAAATTGTGCCTCGCCAAGGGACCTAAATGCTGTCATACACAGCCCACAGGTACAAGCTATTTAAATACACAATAAAACCCATCTAACACATACACATGGATCTACCCCTCCAAGGAAAGGGAGTTCCAAAGTTGTGGAGAGGCCACTGAGAACACCTCTCTGCGTGCCGACTCTGCCGAGATGTATGGACCTGGCTAATGATGGAACCTGTAAGAGGGTGCATCCGACTGATCTTACGGGCTGTGGAGGGACATAACGAGGAAGGTGGTCCTTTAAAATATGATGGGCTCAGGCTGTTTAGGGCTTTATATGTCAAAACCAACACCTTGAATTGTGCCCGGAATGCTATAGGCAGCCAGTGCAGACTCTGAGGCTGCTTTTAAACGAGGAGCGCTGAAGCGCCTCCTCAACGCTGCATTAAAGCAAAGCCGCCGGAAGTGACGTTCTCCCCGTTGCCGCCGGCGGCGGCTGGAGACACGGGGCTTTGGAGCGGAGCGTTCTTAAGACTTCAATTATCAGGCTTAAGAACGCGCCGCTCCAAAGCCCCGTGTCTCCAGCCGCCGCCGGCAACGGGGAGAACGTCACTTCCGACGGCTTTGCTTTAATGCGGCGTTGAGGAGGCGCTTCAGCGCTCCTCGTTTAAAAGCAGTGTGAAGCACTGGTGTCATGTGCTCCTATTGACCCACCCCTGTTAAAAGATGAGTTGTCGTGTTCTGCACAAGCTGCAGCCCCCCAAATAGTCATCAAGGGCAGCCCCACGTAGAGCACATTTCAGTAGTCTAGTCTCAAGGTAATGGAAACTTGGAGGATAGTGGCCAGATCCCTATCTGGGAGAAAGGTACGCAGCCTTCTCACCAGATAGAGTTGGTGAAAGGCACTCCTGGCCACCACCACAACCTGATGTTCCAGACGCAGCTCAGAATCCAGGTGGACCCCAAGACTATGAACTCGAGTAACCAGGGAAGACTATACCTCATCAGTGATGGGTGTCCCAATCCCCTCCAGGTCAAAGGGCCAACCACCATCACTCAAGCCTTGTCTGGTGTCAGCTTCAGTTGGCTCACCTGCGGTCAGGTACTCAGTAAGCACCAAGACTGCAGAACCTGGGTCAGATGAAAAAGATTAAGGTGGTATCTGCATATTGATGGCAGTGCGCCACAAATCTACACATGATCTTGCCCAGTGGCCTTAGATATGCATTGAACAGGAGGGGAGACAGGATGGAATCCTGCAGGACCCCACAGAAAAGGGGGCAGGAGAATGAACCACCTGCTGGAACCTACCTGGCAGGAATGAATCATCACAGAGATGCTTGTAAGGTCCCACAGTCATATCATCAACACTTCATGATCAGCTTTATCAAAGGCCACCGAAAGGTCTAACAAGATCTGCAAGGTACAATTTCCCCTGTCGATCTCTTGGCATAGATCATTGACAAAATCCACAAGCACAGTCTCAGTACTATACCCAGAATGAAAGCCATCCTGACATGGGTCCAGGAATCTGATAGCACTGAGATGCCCTTGAAGCTGCCAGGCAACCACCTGTTCAATAGCCTTCCCTAAAAAGGGGAAGTTAGAGACAGGGCAATATATGTCCAGGGAGTCCGCGTCAAGCAATGGTTTTTTGAGCAGGGACCAAACAACTGCCATTTAAAGGGCATCTGATACCCTGCCATCCCAGAGGAAAGCACTGACAACCCCAAACAGCAGAGGCCCCTGTCTTTTCTGGCTGGCTCTCACCAACCATGACGGGCACTGATCCAATTTACAACTGGTTGCCCACATTGCCCCAGGACCTCCCCTGCATCAGTTGGTGACACCAACTGGAACTGATCCAAATAAACAGAACAAGAATGAGCCTCCACAACCTCAAACTCTGACTCTGCCATCAAACTAGTGGCCCCAAGTCGTGGGGAATACAAGTGATTTTGTCTGGAAAATTAGTGATAAAGTTCTTCACAAAGAGCAGCAGATGACTCAACCTCTGGTTGGAGGCTGCCTGAATTTAACAGGCTGTTCACAGCCCAGAACAGTTCAGCTGGACAAGACTTTGCAGACACTAAAGCAGCAGAGAGAAGAGCTTCCCCACCACCATCCTAGTCATGCCATAATTTTTCAACACCAATCTGGTGCAATTGGTCAGCTTCAGCACAAGACAAGTGCCACCTGAGCTCTAACTGCAGAGCCCCCTGCTTCATCACCTCAGGTCCACCAAATACCAGGAGGACCTGTGCTGACACCACAGTGGAAGTGAATACCTGGGTGCAACTGTGTCAATGGCCTTCATCAACATGCCATTCCACAGGTTGACCGGGCCATCAGTGGAGAAGTCGTCAAAAACAGTGGGTATATCCCGCAAATAATTTTGGAATCCAGTTGGTTCCATTACTATCTGAGGGTGGACCAACTTAACTAGTCCACCACCCCAACAGGGGCACAGGATAACAGGGAACTAGGCCCACAGAAGGTAATGATCTGACCATGACAATGGCATCTTTTGACACCCCCAATAATTGTAGTCCCATTTTTCAGGCCAGTGCAAAACATCAAGTCCAACGTGTGTCTTGCCTCATGCATTGGGCCAGATATTATTTGGGATCATCCCATGGTTCTCATGGAGGCCATGAAATCCTGCTCTAGCCTTGAAAAGTGAGCCTCAAGTGTGAATGCTGAAGTTGTTAAAAACAATAAGTCTGGGTGTCCTCGACACCACCTCTGAGACCAACTCAGCCAGATCAGTCAGGGAGTCTGTTGTGCACCAACAGAATCCCCAATCTATCCCAGGCCTCGAACATGAGATGAACACACTATATTGGTCAGGTTAGGCACTAGATACCGTTGATAGGCCAGATTTTCCTTACAGATTACAGCAACTCCACCTCACCCCCAGCCTCCAATCTGAGGCTGATGCTGTACAGAATACATGGCTGGCACCAGCAGAGCCAATACAGGCCTGGCTGCATCATCCAGCTGGGTCTCTGTAATCCATGCAAGGTCATTGACTTTGTCCTGAATAAAATCAGAGATAATAGCTGTTTTATTTACCACTGGGCCTTTTTACACACACCTTAAAGTGATGATCTTTCAATCTTTTGGGTTTACAAGTCCACAAGTAAGTTCCGGATGCATTCTTCACACACACACTGCCCCGAGGCAGTTCTTGGTTGCATTCTTCACACAAATACTGCCCTGAGGCAACCTAAAGTAGCTGCTGCTGTACATGTGAAGGGCTGTCATGGAAACCAAGTGACCACAGCTGCCTGGAACAAAGCAGTTTACCAGGAGAACTTTTTACACATAAAAGTTCTGGGTACACCATAACAGGGTACAGGCAAAAATTTTAGCTGCCCTTGTGGGGAATCCGAAAGGTACCCCACATGCTGCGCTTAGGATAGAATTAGGTCAAAAAAAGCTGGAAGCAGCTTGCCACGGAATGTGCTTTGAAGTTTTGGTGGAAAACCTTTTCCACCCAATGCTCTGACTTAGCTAAAGAACTTGCCAAGGAGGGCTGGGTTAATCCCTGGCTGCTGAAGGTTGAGGACCATTTAAGGTCTATTGGTGTATCCAAGGAATATTTGGGGCACAATTCCCCTGGGTTGATTCGGAGGGATATCCTGACGAGAGTAGGTGATATTGGCCGACAGCGAGAAATTGGGGCTATTAGGACCTCCCCACATATGAGACTTTACCTTTCGATGACACAGGAGCAGGGACAGTTGCCCAAATATCTGGTCTCCTCTATCCCAGTGAAAGCCAAAAGGCTTATATTTCAAGCTCGTGTAAATGACTTGCCCTCGCAGGTCTTGGAGGGGCATATCCAGGGTGTTCCCTTCCTTGAGAGGATATGTTTATTTGATAATAACTCCATTGAAACGGTTACCCATATCCTCTTTCATTGCCATCTTTATGACCCCCTGAGGAAAAAGTATCTGATGCCTTTTTTGGCAAAACATCCTGGCAGGTCAGATGATGCCCTGCTGCACCTGTTACTGGATAGCAGCAGTACGCTGCAGGTCATTAAAAACACAGCATCTTACATTACTCAGGCCATGGTCTACAGAAGGAATTTCCTGGATGCTAGACCTATCCCAGGTGGCTCCCCCTTTCCCCTTTGAGATAGTTCACTATGGCTAGTGCCCTAATGTTTATGGCACCTTATTGTGTACGACGCTGAGGGACTAGGGGATATGGATACGGCGAGGTCACTTTTGGTTGTAGCCAATTTTGATTACTGCCTCCCTGCTTTAGTACTCATTTAAAATCTCGATGCCTCTTGTAGCCCTGTGTATGCAAAATGACATTTATGTTTATCATTGGTAAGCTTACCCTAGTTTACTTTTGCTGCTGCGCTTTAATTACCCTATTTTATTTTATTATGAAATCCCCCCTTGTACTGTATGTTGGAACTTAGGCAATGGCCATGTGCTATGCCAATAAATAAATATTGATTGATTGATTGATTGAAGTTCTGGGAAAAGTTCTATGCAGAAGTCCAAAGAGCCAGATGTTTAAGATTTGGGTGAGTGATTTAGACACACAGAAACAGCAAGCATGCAGGAGAAATGTGTGTGAAACACCCACTGACTTTGCATTAAGCAGCATCAGTGACAGATCGGGGTCCCCACTTGATTCAACCCTTTATATTGGTGGGGAGGGGATCTCCTTCACCATGTGGGTGAAGCAGCTGGGGGGGGGGGGGGGCCCACCCATGGGGTTCTTTGATGGGGACGGGGGCAGTCTGCCCCTGGAGCTGCTCCTGTGCCCAGCCCCACCTGGGTACACTTTAGACATACCCTGGCCAAGGGCTCCCCTAGCCAAGGTCTGCACACGTGGCACCCCTTCCCATGCGCCATAGAGAGGGGTGGGACACAACTCTATGATGTTGCCAGGGCAATAGCTGGCCGGGAGTGGAGCTGCGGTGTTGGTCCACCGAGCAGACGTACAGCTGCTCTACTCCGGGCCACTGCCCAGGTTGTGACTGGCCTGCTCCACTGGCAGCACTCCAGGATGTCCCAGCGTGCCGCTAGCAGGGCTGCCTCAGAGCAGGCTAAGCCTGCTCCAGTCCAACATCTGGCTCAGACCGCCTTCAGATGGACCAGCCAGCCCGGGTATGAAGCAGGCTGGTGCTGCACTGCCAGCGCTATGGTCTCTATGTTTACACCCACTGTAACTGAAATTGTAAAAACAATAAGGGTAGGGTTCAGCAGAGCTCCCAAGGTGTAAAAAGATTAGAAATATTTTTACACATACCCTAAAGGCTCGAAAAGAATAAAATTGGATTTTGACTAGGATTACCCATTCTTTATTTTACAAAGGGAGTTAAAAGAAGTCTGCTGTTTTAAAGATAGATGTGCTCTGCTTTTTAGGGAAAAAACATACTTGCAAATGTTTAAGAAAATTGTAACAGTATCATTATGCTTTGCATGTGCTTTTAAGGGGAAAGAACCCAATATCATTATGCTGTGTATCACTCAAAAAGCATTGTAAAGATTCTTGTTTTTTCTTGCACAAAAAATTACAGTGCTTTGGAAAGTATCCGGTGTCGAGCCCTCCTGCCTGATCTGAACCTGACGGGACCTGACTAGCTGTGTTGAGTTCAGGCTGGATCAGACACTGTTTCCTGACTCCTTTAGGCAGAGATTTTAAATAGGTCTTTAGCCTCTGCAGCCGCTCTGGGAATGCAGCTTGCAACACCCTCAGGGCGCTTATAAATGAGACAATAACCCACTGGAGTCCCTGTTCCATCCATGCAACCCCCACTTCTCTTTTCTTTCTTTTTCTCTACTTATATGTAACAAATTATTATATGCAGTTATTGATGTATGTAACAATTATATGTGAATAAAAAATCAATTAAAAAAAAAAAGAAGAAAACCCAACACGAATACCCAAATAGCCAAGAACCTGTGATCACTGCATTTTCCCCATTCAGAACTCGCTGTATGGGCAGGTTGAGATGTGCTCCCATTCCTGGCCAGTCAAATTCCCATTCGAGAAAACACAGTGAACACAGGTCTGTGCAAAAGCATTTCCTCCTCTTCACCAAACCCAAATAAAAGCAGTGAGTTCATCAAATATGGTATTGACAGCAAAGATTAGTTTCATCACTAGTCCCAAGGGAGTTCATTATAAAGAGTGTAAAGAAAGTAAGGTTGTTGTGTTGGTCCCAGGCAGTAGGGACTAAGGGTACTTTCAGACATGATGCTAACCACCCTTTAACCACCCTTGGTGGTTATTCATGCATGTTGCAGGGCTGTATTTGCTCTCTTATACAAGAAAATCTGGTTTGTCTGTAAAATAGCTGTATAAAACCATATTTGAAGGGAAGTGTGTGTTTCTCCCTTCTCAACAGGAGAGTCACCTTCAATACAAGGGCGAAAGAAGAGAAACAAACTAGGCTCAAAGTGGTTATGTTAGTTCAAGAAAGACTACCAATCTCTCCTAGATAATTGCCCCTTTGCAACTCAAGGTGGCTGCAACAGGGCCCCTTGCCGCACCCCTTGGTAGAATGGGACAGGTCAAGGGAGGGTGCAGGAGCCACTGTTCTTCCCCAGTCACGGTTGCTAGGCAGCCCTGGCTGGTTTAGGCGTGAAAAGGGTGGCTGATGATTGGAGCTCCACTCGGGAGAGGGCGGAGCTCCAGTCTTGCAATGAGCTTCCGCCTCAGTTCCAGGGGTAGCAGCTACGCTACTCCTGTCTCTTATACACATCTAGATGTGTATAAGAGACAGGTTTAGGCGTGAAAAGGGTGGCTGATGATTGGAGCTCCACTCGGGAGAGGGCGGAGCTCCAGTCTTGCAATGAGCTTCCGCCTCAGTTCCAGGGGTAGCAGCTACGCTACTCAGCTCTCCGTGCGGCCTAGTCGCCAGCAGATGCCAGGAGTCACCAGCATGCCAGACAAGGCCCGGACCAAGAAGCACCCAACCACCGAGGGGTCCAGGCCTCAGTGAGGTACTTGCCCGCCAGCCCTTTCAGCACCACAAGCAGATCCCTCCCCGTGTCCAGCGGGGCCTGAGGCTCCTCGGGCAGGACCGCCGGTGCCTCTGCCCCTGTGGCCATTAGCCCCCATGGACCCAGTCGAGCACGCAATATCTCTGGTCTCCCAGCTGGTATCCCTCCCAGATGGGGATGCACCTGCCCTCACTGTCGGGCCTGGAGCTGTGGGGCGTGGCCTGGGGGGAGCAACAGAGCAAGCGCTCCAGCAAGTGGCGGTGGTTGGCCCCCCGACTCAGGTGCAGGACAGGGCTATAGTGGCCCTGTCTCTGTAAGATAGGTTGAAGGGCTGTGAGGCCCTCCTGTGCGGCATTGCTGCCCCAGGTGGGGGGGCAGGCTACCCGATGATAGCACCGCTCACCCTAACAGCCTACGTGCCCCTTCCAATCCTGGAGGACCTCCCCGGCCTGCCTCTGCCCCTTCAAAGGGGTGTGTGGAGGGTCACACACACCCCCTGGCCAGGTACTTGGAGGACCCGCCAGCAACAAGGCACCAGAGGGCAGACCGCACAGTGGTGGCCTCTGCCTGGACAGGAACCCCCACAGCAGCAACAATGGGAACCAGGGAATGCCCCCCCTCCCAGCACCACCTCCCTCGCTTGCCCCACTGCCCCAGCTCGCCATCCGGGACCCCCACCACAAGCGGGGGGGCCTCAGGGGGGCCCCTGCACCCCCACAAGGGGTTGGGGGGATGGGGGAAGCCCCTCCAAGTTTTTTCCGAACACAGGTACGTGCAGTCACATCAGGAACTGGGGGGCAGCTGGGACCCCACGACCAGGAGGATAGCGATCTGTGGCAGTGGATCAAGGTGTTGGAGCAGGCGATATGAACAATGGCAGAACAACGGGCCAACTACACACCACCCCAGGAGCCGGCAGCACTGGACAGAGTGCCAGGTACAGCCAGGGCAGGCATCTCCCATGAAACGGGACAAAGGGTGGCAGTGGGAGCCCATCATTATAACAAACCCAAGATTAATAATTATTTCTATCCACCGTGTATTACTAATATACTAAACATTCTCATGTAATGAACTTTTCGTCTGACCCAAGGGAGTTTGTTATAGTCAAGTTATACAGTATTATTCAAATTTGCCAAATATATTTTCCAGGTTTACTTTCTGCCTGTACTGTGTGTACTCTAAATGGACGCGGGATTACTTATTTGGGGTTGGTTGTGTAAGTCACATGATATTTGTTGATGGAATGGATGAGTGAACACAGAAATATGTTTTCTGGAAACACTCCTGCCAATAAACTGGATCGCTCGAATTTTTGGTGATAATGGTAAAATGGCAAACTAACTGGCTAAAACAAATAGGGTGCAGCCACATGAGATGCAGAGGGCTTGATCTCTCCCGGCAAGCACAGCCGCTGCACTGGTAGCCAGGCAGGTGGGCCACTATCAGATCTCCTGCCACAGCTAGGCTGGCTGAGGTGCAGGTCATATGACTGGATGCTTGGCCCTGCCTCACCTCCCTCTACCAGCTCACCACGACCAAAATCCTGCTGCCAGCTGTGACATGGCTGCACACGATGGGCAACAACACCCGCCACTTAAAGCCCCGCTTTGGAGCTCGCCATGCAGTGGGGCAGAAAAGGCCTGGGCACATGGGCTACCAGGCCTTGGGCAAGGCTGCTGTGCGATGCATCTTTGGCCTTTTCCCAAGGATGCATTGTGTAGCAGCCATAGCATCACCATGGCATGCAGCAGGGGGAGCATCTGTCAGTTGCTGGCCAGTTGCGCAAAGTGGGTCAAGGCTGCTCAAAGTGTGGTAGCCTGCCCAAGGCGTCTCATGTGGCTGCACCCATAATGTAACATTCAGTTGATAATAAAAATGATCAAAGATGACCATTTGGACAAAAAACAACAGAGTCAAACAACACAAAAAGCTTGAGTAAACGAGTCATAATATTAGGATCACAGTGTTCAATCCTGTTCTCATTAAAGTCAATGGCTCTTTTTCCAGGGGTTGCAGCTCTATCACAACAGACTAAGTGTAGATTGCTACTATTGACTTTATTGGGTGAGGATTGTACCCTTAGCCTAGTCTAGTAATATCATAGTCATTGGTTCAGTGAAAATCAGTGTTTTTTTTTAACACAGCAGAACCCCACAGTGGAATCAATACTGAGAAAATGATACATTACTCCTTATGGCCTAAAGAGAAAGCATTCCAATATTCAGTGTTACTTGTGACTGTCCTATCCAAGATGCATTTAATAAGTTTCTCTTTCGCTGAATGGTGTTTTGCTTTTTGTATGTACTGTAGCTCTTATCCCCTCAAGAGACACTCCACAGAATCTGTTGCTTAGTAATGGTAGCCTTCATGGAAATTAGCTTGAACTTCAAAAGCACAAAACATCTTTATTAGTCACAAGTTTCAAAATAATGAATTCCTCTGAGAAAGTTGATTAGAAAAACTAACCTACCACAATCAACACCAACAAGAGAGATACCTTCAGCTTTATGTACAAAGAAATATTTACTAGCACCAATAGCTGAGTATACGCGTTTAAGAGAATCTCTAAAAAAGCTAGAAAGGTAGGAGGAAACGACCTTTTTATTAAACTACATATTTCAGGCTGTGACAGCATTAAGGCAATTAATTAAACAGTGGGAGTTAAAATTGAATAATTGCATTTAAGGACACCACGTCACACTGAAATATACCAGTGGCCTTTCTAATCTGTAGTCTAGTTTCCCCACAGTAGCAAGTACCAAATACTTTTTTACATTCCATACAAAAAAATGGGAGCTTGAAATAAGAAATTATTCTACAGACAAAATGTTAATCTCACCATTTTTATTAATTAACAAGTACTTTCCTGAGAGCTTGATACATGTGGATTTCAAGGCCAGAGAGAGCAATTATGATCTGGTCCAGTGGTTCCCAAACATTTTGCCTGCATGGCCCCATATTATTTATATAGCACCAATAGGGCTGAAACTCGATCTTGTTTTTCTCTTGATTCTCATTGAGAAGCTTGATTCTGAGAGAAAACCAAGAAGAAAATTGAGCCCCAATCTCAACACTTTCTCAATGAGATTTTTTCCCCCTTGATTTACTCACCGGAGCCATGTGTACCGTGTCCCACACCGAGTCTCCCATCTGCATCTATCTGTCTGTTCCTCTTCTTTGATGTCTTCTCTTCTCCGTGAGGAGGAAAAAAACAATAAAACAAACTGCACATGCACAAAATGGCCCTTTTCCAAAAAGGCTTTGGCAGCACCATTGCCATTTTGGAAAAGGGCAGTCGGTGCGCAGAGTGACTGTCCTTTTCCAAAATGTCGGGGATGGTGCTGGAACCATTTTGGAAAAGGTCGCCATTTTGTGCATGCACAGTTAATTTTTTCTTTTTAAGTGAGATTCTCATGAGAATCTTGCACCATTAGTGAGATCTTGCTGGGATGTTGCTAATGATTCTTGTTTCTCACGAGATTCTCACAAAAATCAAATCAATTTTTGTTTCAGTCCTGCACCAGTAACATGCCTGGACATTAAATAATTGTTACTTGAGACAAGCCCATGCCCTGAGTGGCTTACAGTCTAGGATGGACAAGGGAGAAGAGAGAGGGATACATTTAAGAAATTGCAAAGCTGCAGGTGCACATGCTTAGCTCCTTAGAAGGGATCCTGATGAATAAGATGGTATATTGAGAAGTATAATGAGCAATCTATGGGGGTGATGAGCTAGGAAAAGCCTGATGGAAGAAGTATGTGTTTAAGCCTGATGGAAGAAGTATGCATTTAGAAGGGATTTTAAGGGTGGGAGGGTGTCACGTATTTTCTTAGGGAGGGAATTCCAGGAGTAGGAAGAAGCATAGGAGAAGGGGTGAAGACAGTTTATGGAGTAGGAGACTCTGGTAGGTGAGCATGGTGGAACTTTCTTGATGGAGACACTGCAGGAAATAAGGACAGAAAGATTTAAATGTAATCCCATGACCCTAGGCAACAACAAAAGCATACAGAATGCATCAAATAGCAGTTGTGATCATGTGACTCCCACTTGGGTTACAACCCACCAGCAGGGCACCTCAGACCTAGTCTGACCTACTGTGTAGCACGCGCCTTGGAAAGTCACCAAGTAATTTCTGCTGTAAATTTACACGCTTTGGTTGATCTACAGTATCTTTTTAAAAGTGTTACAGTCTTGTGTGCACCAGGATGGTTGAAATATGTAAGGTGCTGTATTCAAGATCCTGCCTTCTCTGCTGTGAGGTATTCTGGTTTAAGCTTGGAGGTGTAGGTTTACATGTGGCTACTGTCACATGCCTTCTGATTGTCAGAAGAGAATTTGGAAAACTCTTCCAGCCCTATTGTAAGTGTGGTCTTTGGCCCAGAATAGAATCCACACCCAAATAAGACCAGCCACGTGGGAATCAGCTCTCTACCACACATTTATTTACAGCTCTCCACCATTACATATCCATCAGCCAGGCCCCAACCCTCTGGCTGGCTAAGCCCAGTCCATATAGCCAGGCAGCTTACCCTCTGGCTCTCTTGAGGTCTCTCTGATCAGGCACTGATTACTCCTGCAGCCAGGGTCCTCCTATCCCACAGGAAGTCCTCACTCTTTGACTGTTCTGTCCTTGAAGCTGAGCTTCTGACCAGCTCCTGCTTCCCAGTCCCCCTCAATTGAGCCATTCCCTTGCTCTTATCCCTGGACTGACCCTGCCATGCTCAGCCTCAGTTGGTCCCTCCATTAGGCCGAGAGGTGCCCTACTGTCATGGGGACATGGGGGCAACACACCCATTTGCGGGGAGATGACACACATTTTGGGAATATGTGCAATGTAATATAAAGGGTTAACAGATTGTAAGCTCAGTTGGAGCAAGATACTGAATCCAGTTGCCAGAGTGGGCGGAGGTATTCCCTTTGAGGTAACAAGTGGGCAGTTTATTGCCAAGCAACGGCCAGGTCAGCCCTGCCAGCTGATTAGAAAGACAATAGCAGCAGGAGACAGGAAGTCTCTGAAGCCCCTGCAAAGGGGAGAAGGAGATACAGGATCTCTAGAGAATTCCATCTTGGACTTCAACAAGTAAACAGCTCAGTAGAGTAGCTACTGCAAGAAGGCAAACTATGGACTAAAAAGTTTGCCATGAACGAAGACTTGAACCCGGTCTTCAACATCCAGACAGCATCTGATGGACCTGTATTGCACCTCTTAGGGAAAGAGACAGTTAGGGAATCTCAGTATATCTTAGAATGCATGTACTTTATGTTTGATTTATTGACTTGCACTTTCTGATCAACAGCCTTGTACTTGTATGTACTCAATATATGTTTTATAATCAAGCCTACCGTGCTTGTGTCTTTATTAGGGATGGGTGAACGCGGTTCGGAAGTTCGAGTTCAGCCCAAACTTGGCTTGTTTGGACGACCGAACCCGAACCCGAACATACCAAACGAACCGAACGGCGAAATGGCCGAACAGTTTGGTCAGTTCGGATCGCGTTTGGGTGAGTTCGGGTGGCAAAAAAAGGTTCACTGGAAGGTCAAACATGACAGGGAGGTGTCAGTCACTGAGGAGCAGACTTCCAGGCACCAGGGGTGGAGAGGCTTGCAAGAAATGAAACTAATTATCTGCCTCCCCCCTTCCCAACACCTTCTGAGCTAGTCACTGTTCCTGAACAGCAGGCATTGAGTAGGATTTTTAGATTGCTTTAAGTTTCATTTCAGTTTTGTACTGAAATGAAACTTAAACCTTAAACTGAAACCTTGTGTTTTGCATTTCACTGTACAGACTCATTGAGTATGTATGTATTTCACTACAGACTCCTTTTTTGTTTGTGATTCCCCCACCACCATCCCATATATATGGGATGTATATATATCCATATATCTATATATATATCCATATATGAATATATGTATATATATATCCATATATATATATGGTAGGCTTTATTATAAAACATATATTGAGTACATACAAGTACAAGGCTGTTGATCAGATAGTGCAAGTCAATAAATCAAACATAAAGTACATACATTCTAAGATATACTGAGATTCCCTAACTGTGTCTTTCCCTAAGAGGTGCAATACAGGTCCATCAGATGCTGTCTCGGTCTGGATGTTAAAGACCGGGTTCAAGTCTTCATTCATGGCAAACTTTTTAGTCCATAGTTTGCCTTCTTGCAGTAGCTACTCTACTGAGCTGTTTACTTGTTGAAGTCCAAGATGGAATTCTCTAGAGATCCTGTATCTCCTTCTCCCCTTTGCAGGATATATATATATCCATATATATATACATATATGGATGGATATGGATATGGGATGGGGGGGATAGATAGATAGATAGATAGATGTAGAAAGTTGTAGGAGTTAGCTTAGCGATAGAGATAGCGTTAGTGATTTAGTTTTAGTGTTTGTAGGAATAGGCCTGTGTACTTATTAGATAATCCAGTTAGTTCATAGCATTTAGAATAGTTAATAGCAGTTAGATTTAGCGCAGATAGATACATATAATATTAGATTTTTAAATTTTTAAAAAAAAAAAACCCCATATAAAACCCAATAAAAAAACAAAAAATCATATAAAAAACAAAAAAACACCCATAGCAACATTTCCTGAATGGCCGAACCGAACAGCCGAATGGCCAAACCGAACAGCCGAACGGTAGAACTGAACGGCCTGTTCGGATGACCGAACCGAACAGCCGAACTCGAACTCGGAGAACTAACCAAATGGACGAACCGAATGTAGCCGAACCGAACGGCCGAACTGAACGGCTGAACCGAACGCAGCCGAACCGAACGGCCGAACCCAAACCGCGATCTGTTCGCCCATCCCTAGTCTTTATTTGGCCTTGCGGAATTCACTTGGGGGTACTCCTATCTAGGTGAGATCCTAGACGAACCTTTTCCATATAAGACAACCCCACTTCAAAGTCTCCCAAGCTACAGGTGGCCAGAGAACGTTCTCTGCGTTACGACTGGGCTGGGAGATCAAGGGGAGGCATTTCTAGGGGGTGCGGACCTCTGAAAGCTCCCTGATTGCAGTTAAGGTTTTCTGATCACGTGGGACCCACGCGGGCACAGGCAACTGGGTTGCGGCTGGCCTGGTAGGCAAATGTGGGACAACCTCAGAAGGGAGTGAGGGATCCAACCCCCAGTGACACCTACTTAAAGGGCCAGTCACACACAGGAACTCTGCTCTGTGGAACACTCATAGGGTGTTTTTAGACACTAACATTTTTTACCCAGACTAAACAGTCTGGGTTCTGCAAACTTCTGCATGCGGAGTTTAGACGCTTCCCCCTCCTGACCGGAAGTCACCTGGGTGACATTGCAAACAGTGGCACCGATGGATGGGGACTTATTAAGTCCGTTTCTCAAAACATGCGAGAGTCACCAGTGCCGCTGTCTGCAATGGCGTCCAGACGACTTCTGGTTGAGGGTGGGAGGAGAATATCTAAGCTGCTCATGTGGGAGTTTGCAGAACACTTTACCTATAAAGCTCTTCACAACCTTGCTCCCCCCTACCTCTCTGCGCTGATTTCCCTCCATACTCGAGTCTGTGAACTCCACTCCTCCTCTGTCTCCTCTCTCGCCCTCCCACATCTCCCCTGCTCCCCTAACCGCCTTCGTCCCTTCTCCCTAGCTGCCCCCCACACCTGGAACTTCCTCCCTGCCCACATCCGCCTCGCCCCCTCCCTTCGTACCTTCAAATTCCTCCCTAAGACCCACCTCTTCCGCTCTTCCCTCCCCAACTCCTTGCTCCCCTCACCTAACTCCTGCTGATACCCTCCATCCAGTACAATCTGTTACCTAAGGTCTGTGTACTCATATCCTCACCACATGGACCAACCAGCCATCATTCTTGATGTAACCAAGCCAAGTGTGTGCACCTGGAACATCACATCCTCGTGAATGTTGCACTCCTTGTCTCTTCCTCTGCTCCCCTTCCTTCGGCTTCCCTCCCTCCCCCCGTCTCTCAGATTGTAAGTCCTAGGGGCAGGGACCGTATCTATTCAATTACTTTGTAAAGCGCCAGGTACATTGCTTGCGCTATATAAATGTTTGCTAATAAAATAATAATGATAATAATAATTAATAATAAATGACCCGGACTCTACAGTCCGGGTAAAAAGTGTGTGCATCTAAAAACAGCCTATGATTCCATAAAAGAGTTGGACAACAGAACAAGTTGCTGAAGGAGTATGCAGAATCTCATTATCCCAAAGAGGCTGATTAAGTATTAGTCAAATAGTCAGGTGTGGTTTAGGCCTAGTTAACCTACCTTAATGCGGAGACTGCATTTGATGATCTCGTCCAACCTCAGTTACTCGGCCTCTACAATCTGTAGTTCACTTTCACGAATCCACCAAACCTGTTTTTACATTTTTATTTATTTATTTATTGACATTTCTTTAGTCGCTCCCTCATGCCATGGCATCTCGGGGCGACTTACAAAGGCAAAACAAGGGAAGGCATTGTATGCAGCCTTTGTGGATCTCCGGGCTGCTTTTGATCTGGTGCCCAGGGAGCACCTTTGGCAAAAACTCTTTGCTCTTAACATCGACAGGAGATTGCTGCACCTGATAATGGAGCTATACACAAACACCTATATCAGAGTTAGGCTGAACCACCAGGGGGCCCTATCAAATAGAATCCAGACTAGGAGGGGTGTTAAACAGGGGTGCATTCTGGCCCCCACCCTGTTTACTTTATACCTTAACGATTTGGTCAGAGAATTTACGGCTGACAAGTGTCATCCCCCCAAGGTTTGTGATACTCATATCTCTTGTTTGCTTTATGCGGATGATACTGTGCTCCTGTCCTGTACGCAGGTTGATCTGAGATGTTCCTTGGGATTGCTTGGAAAATACTGCTACACAAAATCCATTGAGATTAACTATTCGAAGACTAAAGTGGTAGTTTTCGCACGTAAATTAATAAATCACAGGTGGTATATAGAGGGGAAGGAAATAGAACAAGTAAGGGCTTATAAATATCTAGGGCTCCTTTTTCAAACCTCGGGCAAATGGCCTCTGTATGCTAGTTCAAGGGCCAAGCAATTAAATAAGGTCCTTTTGGCCTTTTTCCACTCGCGTGGTGGGAGTTTGATCAATCCGGCAATAAAAGGTTTTTTTGCATAAATGTGTACCCCAGCTTCTGTATAGTGCACATCTCTGGGCCCTGGACAAAACCAAAAATGTAGAATGTATCCAGGCAGGGTTTCTGTGTTCTTTACTTACTGCCCCCCCCGGTTTGTGTTCTCTGGCCCTGTATTCGGAATGTGGGGTGATCCCACTACAGGAAAGGATCTGGAGGGGAGCGTTGAACTACTGGCTGAAGTTGTTTTTCAGCCTGGTCGCTCCCCTTAATCAGGTGGTGTTCTTAGATAGGGTGCCTAATAGATGGGTACAATTGGTAGTTAAGAAGCTTAACTACCTGGGATTTACTCCAGAGGTTCTTGCTCCTCTGGGTTATAAATCCTCTAAGAAGTTGGTGATCCAGAGGCTGTTGGATATTGGCCGGCAGGAGAGGCAGGCAGCTTTGGGTGATTGTACTGCCCTAGGTCCTTACATGCTGATGATGAGCGAGGCGGATCACCCAAGGCTGAATTCGGACTGTGGACTCTCCCCTATCAGAAGGAGGCTGTTCTTTCTGGCAAGGGTGAACTACTTCCCCTCAGCTCTTACCCAGGGGAGCTATTGAGGCACCCCGCTGGCAGAGCATCTTTGTCAATGTGCTTTAAATCAAATAGAATCAATAAAGCATATTATTTTGGAATGCCCTCTGCATTCTGACTCGCGCCTGAGATTTATATTGCCGGTGATCTGTGTTTTCCCTGTTAGATCATGGGATTTTTACATTAAACGGTTGCTCTGTGACAGTGGCAAGGAGGTTACACTTAAGGTGTCACCATTTTTATTTGATGTGTATGCTAGCAAACAGTCCCAGGGGCGGTAAATGGCCTCCTGTTGGAAATTTTTGTCTTTTATTATTGGTCTGTATCTTGATTTTAACGTCAGTTATTTGTTTTATTTCTTATGTATTCTTTACTATACTATTATGACTCTTGCAATGACCTTTTGGTTATGCAATAAAGTTGTTATTAATTATTATTATTATTATTACAAAGGCAAAATATCAACAATAAAATTTAAAAATAGAAACAACAATATCATTTTAAAATTCTATAAAACACATCTCCCCCCACCCCCCCACTACCCCATCCTCCCATCATCCCCTCCGAAGGCCTGGGAGAACAGCCAGGTCTTACAGGCTCGGCAAAAAGCCAACAGAACTGGGGCCAGGCGGGCTTCCTCCGGGAGTTCCAGAGTCGCAGCACGGCCACTGAGAACGCCCTCTCCATTGTGGCCTCCCGTTTTACACGTGGGACCTCCAAGAAGGTGCCCCCGGCAGACCGAAGGGGCACAGAGGGCGAGGCGATCCCTAAGATATGAGGGGCCCAGACCGTGTAGGGCTTTATAGGCTAAGACCAACACCTTGAATCTGGCTCGGTATACTATAGGCAGCCAGTGCAGAGCGTGGAGCACGGGCATAATGTGTTCCCGTCGACCCGTGCCCATGAGGAGATGGGTCGCCACATTCTGCACTAGCTGCAGCCTCCGAACCAGCATCAAGGGGAGCCCCACGTAGAGTGCATTACAGTAGTCTAGCCTCGAGGTGATGAAGGCATGAATGAGGGTGGCCAGGTCGGGCCTGGAAATGTAGAGCCGCAGCCTCCACACCAGATACAACTGGCGGAAGGCGGCTTTAGCCACCTCCTCCACCTGTCAATCCAGGCGGAGGTCTGAGTCCAATAACACTCCCAGACTCAGAACCTGCTGGGCTACAGGAGTGCGGACCCCCCCTACTAGGGGGGCCACACCTTCCTTGCCCTACCCACCACCATTACCTCCGTCTTGTCGGGATTGAGCCTCAGTCTGCTCTGCCACATCCAATCCGCCACGGCCTCCAAATACTGGGAAAGTACTGAGATGGCAGGACCTGGGGCAGTTGAAAAGGAGAGGTACAGCTGTGTATCATCAGCATATTGGTGACATTGCCCCCCGAACCCTGTCACAAAGGAAAGTGTTCATTTGAACCAATTCACATGAGCAGCACAAGCCAGCGCAGTACCAACACAAGTCCTACTCAGTTCAGTAGGCCTCATGTAGGCCGTTTTTAAACGGACCATGGTGGGTGGGGGGATGGGTGTGTGGCCACGGTGGGTAGAGGTGGGTGCGCACCCGTTCCTACAGGCGCACACCCATCTCCAACCACCTCAACCCATCTCCACCCATGGAGCATCAGGCATTGGAGTCCGTTGCGCCATGTGTGGGTAATGGGTGGAGATGGGTGTGGCACGGGAGCACGCAGGCACACCCACCCATGCACACCCACCCATCCCGTGCAGCATTCACATGGGTGCCTCCACCCATCTCCATGCAGCGAAACTGCATAGAGATGGGTGAGGGTGTCTTGTGTGAAAAGGGCCATAGTCACGAAAGGTTAGCATCAGAGCTAAACAGCTTTAGAAGACTTTTTTGTCTTCCAGTAGTTTGAGAAAAGCACTATTGGAAATATTAAACAGGGAGAGAGTGGTAGAGAAAGAAATGATTATGGGAGAAGAAAATTCCAAGTTGTGTTGTCAATGAACTAATTTTATTCAAACCAGCCCCTTATATTTTTGATGCAGTGATCTCTCTGCTTGAGGCAGTGTGCCAGTCACAAGAATGTGTCTCACTGTTGCCATGGTGCGCACCCACACAGAAGCAAGCTGTTACTCAAGACTTTGGAAAAGACAAGTACAAATTCTCCCTTGGATCATATGCATATGAAATCACCCATCTACATCATTGTCAGATTCAGAATATTAATACTTTATAAATCCAACTGAGTGTTTATTTTTCACTTACTTAAGGGCCACATCAACATTATGACCATGAAACACACTGATCACTTTATGAAAGCTATCTAATCATTTTGGTGAATACTCACTAAATTTAATTAGAAAAGCATGCAAAGCTGTTTTTAAAAAAAAAAAAAAAAAATCATTTTTCAAGTGTTAAAAAACTGAGAACCACCAAGTTCATAAGGGCTTCCATTTTAAAAAGGTTTTCTTTAGTAATAATAGATTTTTCTCACTGGGCATAAAATGTTTAATGCTAGCTAGGGAGAAAAAATATTGCATGAGGGGGAAGTGTTCTTACCAGAAATTTTGACATAAGTCACATTCTATGCCAGTGATATTAATAACTTTGAAGAAAAAATATGGAATCCTGCATCCCAAATGTTTACCCACATGCCAGGATTCTTCAACTATCTTTGCCTACAAGTTATAAAAACAAGTTAGCATCAGCTGGTAGGCTACGGATATGGTCTTGGTATCCACATGGCACCCAGAAAGTCCCCTCTTTCTTGGGACGCTCCAAAAGGAGAAGGGAAACAACATTCTAAGTTATGGCCTTCCCATCCCTTCTGCAAGTGCAGGCAGTGAAATGGCATGCACAGACACTAAGAAGATGGAGCATTTCAGCCATCAGACCCTTGACAGTTCTCAGACACACTGGATGACAATAAATGTGCAGCCAGCATGCCTGCTACACATTCCAGGAGGGAAGGCCAGCCCTGGCAGGGTCAGATTGGGGAATGGAACTGAAGTGTGCTTGACTAGGCCAGTTAGCAAGCACTAGGACAGTTAGCACCCCCGTTAGGACAGAGGAATAGAAAAAACTTGAGGTCAGGTGGTCCCCCTCCCCCAGTGCACCCCTACCACTCTGCACCCTGCCGTGATGGGCAGCCATGGCAGTGTCACAGGCATCCAGGGTAGCCAACCATGATGACTCCCAATTCCCGGTGGGGATGGGGCCAAAAATAGACACACTGGCTCACGAGGGGCCACGTTGGCCTGCCTAGGTGGTCCTCGGCGCAGGCTGTTGGCCTAGGATCATGCAGGGGACCAATTCTGGGCCAACCACCTACACGGGGCAGCAGTGGGCCCACATCTGGCAGTCCAGAAACAGACATCTGGGCCATGTCAGGCCCTCATTGTGTCTATTATCACCCACTAGGCGTGTCTAGGGCAAAATAATCTTTCCCATCACTGGGGAAACTACCTTTGTTGTTTCTTCCCTGGTGGGACACAGTCCCTTCTTCGGTAGCCAGGACCTTGCGGATCTCTGCTCGACCAAGCAGTATGCTCCAGCTAAGCCCCCATTCACATATGAAACTTGAGATGCCACCCCATGTAAGAGGTAAATTGTAAGAGGTACAAACATTTTGGAGTGGGGAGCCAGGGAAGTTCAAGTCTCTGGGGCTGGGCACTACAGTAGAAGCATCCTACCTGCCACCTGGCACTGTGAATGCCACAACAATCCCAGAGCAAGGGGAATGATAGCTATAAAAGGATTGGAACTATGCCACCCTGGCAGAATAGGGACTGGCTGGCGGGAGAAACACAGGCTGCACGTTGACTACTGTATTTATAATTACTCTTTTGCACACCCGCTGAAATGGTGCTCGTTGTCCCTTTAGCTGAACTCACTCAGTGAGCCATTCCAATAACTTCTTTATGCCACATTTGGCCCATGAGCTGCCAGCTGAAAAAATGCAGCCCAACCTATTTATGAAGATAGCTGCACAGATTGGAGGTTACTCCGATATAGAGTAATATCGGAGGGCCAAATACAGCAGCATATCCCTGTTTAAATGCCAATGTTATCATCAGGGTTCCTAGTTTTCTCTGCCAAAAAATTGGAAATTCTCTGATAAAAAACACCAAAATCTGTGTTTTTCAGCTGTTAAAATTAGAAAGTGTTTATTGCAAATTATTCATTTTTTGTGACAATTTGATGCACGGGTTGCCACTGCCACTCAAATAAAAAAATAAAACAATATCCCACACCAGCCAGCCCAGGCACGGAGCCCAAATCTCTCCCTTTGCAGGTGGGAGGGGTGCCACTCCAACTCCCTCCTCCCCACCAACCCCGACACAGACCCCAACGTATGTCTGCCTTACCAAAAGCAAGACATGGCTGTGTTCTTCTCACATCAAATCTCTTGTCTTGGACACAGGTGCACACAAGAACCTCCACAGTTTCTGCCTCCTATACATTTCCACTGCCACTGCTGTCGCTAGTGAGTTTTTGCAAGCAGAAATTTCCCAGAAAAAACTGGACTTCCATGTTTTTCTCTGGGAAAACAGGAATTCTGTGTTTTTCTCTGATAAAATGGGAATTCTTTGTTTTTCTCTGGTTTTCCACGCTAAACAGAAAGCCAGGAACCCTGGTTATTGTACCTATGCCTGCATTCTTGTCATTGCTGGTGTTTGAAGGGAATAGACTAGCAGCATCAGTAGGAAATTTGAGCAAGACAGATAGTTCTTATTGTAAACTAGGCCAGAGAGGATTTTTGCCTGACTGATCAATGTGTGATCACCTCCTTGATAAACCTTTATGCGTACAGTGAATCACTGAGGTATTTCAGAGGACTAAAACTAGTAACAAAAGGTTGGTACCACATTTAATTTCATAGTCCTATAGTATCACCTCACATTCCCATCATTAAAAAAAAATTATTGACAGTGATTCACTGAAGTTCATTAACAAATTGAAAAATTGCTATAAAACTGTGAGATTATTATCATTCAACTCACCATGATTTTTCTTTCTGCTACAGAGGGGAATAATCTATCACTTACAAGCAGGCAGAAACTGAGTGAGTCATAAAGGTCAGTCTTGTGTGAAAATGATTCATGCCATATTCTACAATGCCTGTGGCATATGTTCTGTTTACTCCATACCACAATGGCTTTAATTACTCAGTGGTAACTGAAAGACAGCATACCTACTTTAGATTGGGGGTGGGGGGCAGAAATTACTTCTTGTGTTCACTTTCCCCTTCACTGGAGATGTCAACATTTGTTTCAGATATACTGTGGCGAGGAATGCGTTTCGCCAATTACATCTGGTGCAACGGCTTCGGCCATTTGTTTCAGACAGTGACCTGGCCACTATCATCCATGCTTTCATTACCTCGAGATTGGACTATTGCAATGTACTCTACGTGGGGCTACCTATGGTGACGGTCCAGAGACTGCAGCTAGTGCAGAATTTATTTATTTATTTATTTCTCAATTTATATCCCGCCCCTCCTGAAAACAGCTTGGGGCAGCTGAATGCAGCGGCCCGTCTCCTTACGGGGACAGACCACCATGAGCACATTACACCGGTGCTCCGGGCTCTGCACTGGCTGCCTATAGTCTTTCGGGCCCAATTCAAGATATTGGTTTTGACCTATAAAGTTCTATATGGCCTTGGTCCAACTTACCTGCGGGACCGCCTTGCTCTCCATGCTCTGGAGCGGCCTCTGCGGTCCACTGGGAGTGCCCTTCTTGAGGTCCCCTGTGTGGCTCACAGGGCCATTATGGAGAGGGCGTTCTCAGTGGCCACACTTAGGCTGTGAAACTCCCTCCTGGTGGAGGTGGCCCCGGATCTCCCTTCCTTGTAAAACCTGGCTGTTCCACCTGGCTTTTAGCAAGGGAGATGGGGTGTAGGGTGGGGAAGAAATGGGTTAGGGAGTGGGGGGGAGGGGGAGGGTTTGCTGATCAGTGCCTTCCTTTTTAATGTGCTTTAATTGTGTTACTTTTAGCTTTTTATGTTATTATGTTGTAAGCCGCCCCGAGCTGCCTGGAGGAGAGACAGAGTAAAAACGTTGTAATAAATAATAAATAAAAATATCTTTATCTGGAGCAGTTTGGGTGCTGTTGCACTTTACTACTAAGCCAGAAGTATTTAAAAAGCACATTTTCTGTTCTTGATGACCTCTGTCTTTTGATGTGAATTCAAAAGATTTGCAACTATGGTCTGTTTTTAACAAATAAAAGATGAAAAGCAAGAACAGATATTAAAACAGTAGAATTTTTTAATAGGTGAACATTTCAAGTATAGACATAACAATTTCTTTATTGTCACAGACTTTGTCCACACTGTTGGAGAATGCTCAGGTTAATTGTCTTTTTTGTTATTTTCATGGATGTGGTATGTACATGACACACAACACAATTCTACTTAATCAGTCTCTTTAAAAAACAATAAATTCAAGGTTCTCCTGCGTAGGTAAACTACTACTGTTCAAAAAGATTCAGCCAGTTGTTAGGGACTAAGTAGTGGCTCCAAGAAAAAGTGGCTTGTAAAAAATTCTTCACCATTTCAGCTGCAACAAATGTGTGGTCTGGAACTTTACTTTCACATAACAAAAATAAACCAATATATCTTTCAAAGAGGGCAATGTTGCATGACTTGAAGGCTGAAAAACCTGACATAATCCTAGAAAGAACATTAAAGTCTGGCAGTTATTTAAGCGTAAACTCAAGTAAAAAAAATTACAGAAATATCAGCCATAAAGTGAAAATCAACAGAGGGAGGCAAGAAGAAAAACATTTTTCTTCTCTATGTACATAAATATCTTTACATAAGTAACAAAAACTGTCAAAGCATATGCAGCATCACTTAATGCCAAAGAAAAACCCTTTTTAGCAACAGATTTGCACCAATGAAAGTTGTGACAGCCGTTTAGTTTCTCACATGCTTGATTGAGCAATAAGGAAGTCATTGCAAAGTAATATAAAATACATTCATTTTGATCTTCCATACTATAAATGTTTTTTAAAAATAATAATAATAAAAGGAACACAGTACAATAATAAGTAAAAATGTATTTTGGAGAGGAAGAATGGATGTGTTTGAATGGATGTGTTTACCAGATTGGGACTAATGAAAGAATTTACCAGTTTTTAACACAATCGTAGGAATTCAACCCTAATAAACAAGGCACTTTTCTAAAACAGCATCTTAGACCCAACCGAGCCTATAATGCTGTAACACGTTGCTAAATTGCTGTAATTTATATGCTGAGTGTGCCTCCTTTGCTTTAGTCTATCACCTCCTGCTAGCTGCTTTCCTGCTACAATCTCATACTCTACCCCACCCCATGCAAGCCCATTCGTTTGATACAATTCTGGCTTCACTGAGGTTAGTGGCAAAACTCCTATTGACTTGAATGGTTGAGAACTGTAACCACTGTGTCTGTTGCACCAGTTTAAACCATCTCTAAATTTGGCCCAGCTTTGAATGTCACTTCTCAATGTGCACTGACAGGCTTAATCCTGCCAATGAATTGGTTACAGATGTACATTCTAAACTCTGAAGCTGGTACAACAGGACACAGGTCCCTGTGAAGAAAAAGCCCCCAGGACTGAGGAAGGTAGACATAGGAGAATGTAGGAGTGAAGGCATTCCTGAGCTACCAATTACCATGGAGCTATGTCCTAGCTCTGCCCTTTCCCAAACCCTTAAAGGGAGAGGAAGCATGTACCTACATCTGCTATGTAGCAGCTGTGTGTAAATAATCCTGGATTGTGTTTCATGATTGTGCTACTGGCTAATTCAAACCCTAATACCTCCAGCATTGAGGAGACAGCACTCCATCATACAGGAAGAAATACTGTATTACCAAGAGGAATCAAGATTTTTTTCCTTGACAGATGCAATTTTTCCTTTATAATTTGCACAGATTATGAAATCCTCTGAAGCTCATGAGACTCATAACCAGGGAATTATTTTGTTAATCTCACTGAACTACTCACCTTTCTTCCTTCTGGAATTACTACTTTTTATTACATGTAGTCAAGCTTATTTATTCCTCTGGAAGACAGAGCAAAAATATCTGTTCTTGCCTGTGACACAGTAAGCAGAAGTGTTAATGTGCTCCCAGTGAATACATTTGTTAAAAACCCACAACTTTGCTAATTTTCAGAGAGGAAAAGGGTTGATAGTACTGAAACAGCAAATCCACTCCAAACCAGACATCTAATGTGCATGCAAGTTTAATTGAAAAACAACACAGTGTTGCTCTCAGGGGAACACCAAACTAAAATGTTTTGTCCTAGGAACACCATTGCTGCCTGGTTGCCTGACTGGGCATTGCTGTTCCGATTCTGGATAATCTGATTAAGGATGCCCTTAAGGAATCCAATGGGGATCTAACAGATGACATCAAGATCCAGGGGCCTCTTTAATAACATGGTCACGCTTGTGATTCATCATGGAAACCTACATCCTTCTCCAATTCTCTGTAATCTAGTGGCAGCGCAATTGCATATTCAAGGCAAATAATCTTATTTAAAAAAACACACAGAAATGAAATAAATCAGAAAAAAACTTCTTTTAACATGTTCAAAGTACAAACTCTCTTTTGTTGATATGTTTAGATGGCAGAAGCACAGCTTATTTTATAGTGATCTTGAATACTCATCAAATAGCTTGGTGAAACCCAATCCAGCCCTTTACATATCCACTTTTTGCTTAAGCCTACATTCCGAATGCCTGTGGACACTCCAGCAGGATCCCACAAGGGAAAACAAGACTATTCCTTCCACTCCATCTACGTGGGATGCTCTCTCCTTCTCCCAAAATGCAATGTTGAAGAGTGGGTTGGAAAAGAAAAAGAAGCAGGACTGAGATTTCATCTTCCCTCTCTTGCGGAAAAGGGATGCTGCATTGTGGGGAGAGGGGTGTTTGGGATGAGGGAAAACACTCTGCTCTGTCTATGGCCCTTTTTACATAGGCCACAATGCGGTGGGGTGCATTGACGGTGTTCGCGTCAGTGAGTATGCGGTTGTTGTAGATGGGCGCACACTGATCTCCACCCATCGCACACGCACGGAGCAATCGCCATTTTCACTGGTTGCTGTGTGGGTGTGCGATGGGTGGAGGTCGGTGTGCGTATTCGTGGAAGCTTGCACACCCGCCACGGCGTTCACACAAGACTCACCCACGCATGAACAGCTAGATTTCTGGGTATTGATATGTGGGTGCCACCGGTGTAAAAAGAGCCTATGAGAACAGAGCAAGCTACCCTCCTGCACTGCACAAAAATAACCCCCAAAAGACTGTGCCTGGCAAACATGTGACACAATCTCTTCAGTGCTTCTGGCCCCTGATTGAAAATTGTGGCTTAAAAGTGACAAACTAGCCTAGGGATGGGGAATCTCAAGCTCACAGTTTAAACAGAGACCCACAACCTTTTGTTATATGGCCTTTTCCAAGTTCATGGATCAGGCCCATGAGTCCAACCCTTGAGTTCACCTCTCAGCACCTTCCTTTCAGCTTACACCCTCATGTCCACTTCCTTCCCCTGGATGTGCTCCTTCAGCCCCTTTACTCCATTCCCGACTTGTGCATGCCCCTAAACCCCTCCACAGTAAGTTCTCTTAAGCCCTTATCCAGCCTGCAGGATTTTACTAAATACAAAAGTAGACCATGGAGGGGAAAAGGTTCCCCATTCCAGAACTAAACCTCTCTCTTTGTTTTGTTTACTTTGTTTAGCAAATAAAAAACACTAACCTGGAGTATTATTACTGAGGGAAAGCTACCTCCATTTTTCCTGTACTCAAATAAGAATGAACATTTTCAAGGCAAATACCAGGAAAAGACAAGTTAGTGTCTGGCATGAACCAGAAAGAAGAGAAGCTTCCACAGAACAGTGTGATCTGTAATACAATCAGCATGCCAAAACAAACACTGGAGCAGCAGGCACTCCAGTCGGACAGAGCATGGAAAAAAAATAAAAATGAAATACTGGAGAGACGTGTAGAATCTGATTTACTCTAGCCATTTCAAGCCCATTGCCCAATTCTTTCTGTTATTAAGGCCGTTTTTACATGGACGGGTGTGGGTGGGGTGGTGAGTTTTCTGGCGCGGTGGGTGTAGTTGGGTGGGTGTCCCTTACACGTACCTATGCTGTTGCGGTGTGGACAGCAAAGAAGGTTTTCTTTGCTGCCCTCATTGTGTCCACTAAGTCTCGCCTGGCTGAACTGTTCCGGGTGGTGAGGGGGCTGGTCAGTCCGGCCTCCCTCCGCCTGGACGTAGAACCATTAAATGCTCGCTGTGATTTGTTTGCAGACTTTTTTGCAGATAAAATCATTCAAATTCACCAGAGTTTTGGTGCGACTCTTTTAGCAGGGAACGGGTCAGAGGCAGTAGAAGACCCTTCTTGTCTTGTTTTATGGGATGAGTTTCAGGTGGTATCGCCCTCAGATGCGAGGGATGCTCTTGGGACTTTTCGAGCCATGTATTGTGAACTGGATCCATGCCCATCCTCGCTGGTTAACGCTAGCCGGGAGACACTCAGGCTGCTGCTTGCGGGGATAGTCAACACCTCCCTTGGGGAGGGCGGGGTGCCGGCCCCTGCTCAAGAAACCATCTTTGGACGTTGTCGCCCCTGCCAGTTATTGGCCAGTCTCTAACCTTCTCTTTTTAGGGAAGGTTATTGAATGGGTGGTGGCTCAGCAGCTTTGGGGGCATTTGAACCAGGTTAATTTTCTCGATCCCTCACAGTTGGCTTTTGTCCAGGTTATGGCATGGAGACTGCGCTTGTGGCCTTGGCCGACGACCTCTCCCATGAGTTGGACCGGGGTCATTCAACCCTGTTAGATCTCTCGGCTGCATTTGATACCATTGATCATGAGTTTGTTGATGACTTGGCTGTGGGACCGGGCAGGGATTGGCGGGACTGTTCTTGAATGGTTCCGCTCTTTCCTGGCTGGGAGAACCCAGCGTGTGGTGCTAGGGGAGTTTTCATCTTCTCCCCGGGGTCTCACATGTGGAGTACCGCAGGGTTCCATCTTATCCCCTCTCTTGTTCAATGTGTACATGCAGCCTCTGGGAGAGGTTGTTAGGGAATATGGAGTGAGATGTCATCAATATGCTGATGACACCCAGCTATATAATTTTCCTCCGACTCAGGCCCGGCAGTTTCGGTGCTTACCCGGTATTTGTCCACTGTAGGGGATTGGATGAGGGCAAGCTGCCTAAGGCTAAATCCTGACAAGACGGAGGTGATGGTTGTGGGGAGGGCCAAGGGAGTGGTGGCCCCCATCATTGATGGGGTTCGCCCTCCCCTGGTTTCTCAGGTCTGGAGTCTGGGGATGCTCCTGGACCCACAGCTACGCCTGGATGCCCAGGTGGCGGCTGTGGCGAAGAGAGCATTTCGCCAGTTACATCTGGTGCATCGGCTTAGACCGTATGTCTCGGACTCGGATCTGGCCACGGTCATCCATGCTTTTTTTACCTCTAGACTGGATTACTGCAACATGCTCTACGCGGGGCTACCCTTGGTGCTGGTTCGGAAGCTACAGCTTGTGCAGAATGTGGCGGCCCGTCTCTTGATGGGGCTGGGCCGACGCAAGCATATTACACTGGTGCTCGCTCTCTGAACTGGCTGCCGGTAGGTTTCCGGACCCAATTCAAGGTGTTGGTGTTGACCTTTAAAGCCCTAAACGGCTTGGGCCCTGCCTATCTGCAGGACTGCCTCACCCTCCAGGTCCTGGAGCAACCCCTACGGTCGGCTGGGGGTGCCCTCCTCGAGGTCCCCTGGGCTTCCCGTGTGTCCACTATGAGGAGGGCGTTCTCTGTGACTGCTCTGCAGTTGTGGAACTCCCTCCCATCGGAGATCCGCTTGGCTGCCGGCCTCCTCTCTTTCCGCAGACAATGTAAGACCTGGCTGTTCCACCAGGCCTTTTCTGAGGGAGATGGGGTGGGTTGGGTTAGGGTAGGGTAGGAGGGGATGGGGTTTTATATTGGTTTTTAAATTGTAAGTATTATTGTTTATTTTAATGTTTTAAAATGTTTTTAAAATGTTGTGAGCCACCCTGAGATGCCTGAGACAGGAGGGGGGCGGCATATACATTTTAATATAAATAAATAATAAATAAATACCCCCACCTCCACCCATTTTCACCCAAGGGGCCTCCTCCATTTTTTCAGAGGGCCCTGTGGGTGGAGATGGGTGGGTGATGGGTGGAGGTTTGTGTTGCGCTGGAGTGCACATGCACCCCAACCCATAGCCCACGGTGTTTGCATGGACGAACACTGAGCGCACACCCATCCCCACATCCACTGCCAGCCGTTTCCATGGACACCCCCACCGGCGGAACACCTTCCCGCACACCAAGCAGCGGGAGCCCGGGGGGGGGGGGGGGAGGCGTGTCTGTGTGAAAACAGCCTAATCCTGAAGGAGACAACTGTCACAGAGCAGGTAAGATTATACTTTTTAGTTGACCAACTCCTGCTGATGAGAGATGCAAGCTTTTGAGTAGTGCAAGCCCATCAACAGGAGTTGCTCCATTAAAGGGAATCATATTAACTACTTTGCCTTCTAACTACAAGGCGTCAATGGGTCTATTCTGGAATAAGTGGCTTGCAGTTCACAGCCTCTGTGTCTTATATCTCTCATACTTGGGACTAACATGGCAACCAGACTCTAAACACTAATTCTAAAAACATCCCCCAACATCTCAATTTATTTTAATCTGATCAGCTTATTAAGAAACAAACAAACAAACAAACAAAATCCTTGCACTTTAAATTTGTTTTCTTTCATTTTGTAGGGATGTGGGCACTGGTCACTCTCATGCTACTGTACTTTTAAAAACCTTGCGATGCCAATTCTTGCCTTTGGTGATGCACACGATTAGGCTTCGGTTATGCAATTTAGAAAATACACAGGAACAACAGCGCCCTTACTCAGAGTTCCACTGATTCTTTAGCGATGCAAGAAAGTTCCGTATTCATAGAATCATCTTTAATCCACATATTTGAATTACAGGACTGGGGCCATAATTTATAAACTCAGCTATTGGATATGTTTCTCCAGAACTCTCCTTTGGACAGGTTAGTCTTAGACTTTGAGGCATGACAATTTCTCCATTGTGCCTCATTTTTTTCCACCCTTGCTGAGACTGCTCTGTTAAGTAATGGTAGTTAGAAATAATAATATACCAGTATAAAATGGCCCTCCTGAAAACCAAATACGTCAATAGGTCTTTCAGTAAAAACACTGTAAGATCATGAATAAAAACAAAAGACATTATAAAAACTCTTTTAAAGGCAATGAAAAAACAAAGCCAAAACTTCAACAAGTTTTGTAAAGTGCACAAAAGTTAGAAACTTTTCAAAATGTCACCAAAACCCTTGAAATTTTGTTAAAATTAAATAGTATCTAATGAGACTTTTTGGCTCCACTATGTTGGCAGAAAGCAGCAACATCTTTTAGAAACATACACATCCAACTAAACATATTGTATAATAGCAGCATTAAAAAAACCCTACAATTAAATGCAAATGCAGGCTTAGCATAAACCTGGCAAATATTAGAAATGAAAATTTTTCTGTGTTTGTCAAGAATGGATTTCCACTGAATCCTGGAGGTAACATTTGTAATGTTCTTTACATTGTACTCTGATAGCAAAAAAAACTATGATCGCTTTTCCTCAATAATTGCGCAAAATATCGGAAAACAGACTCAACTTGTAAAATACAGCAGTTGAATCAGCCATACATTTCTTTAAAAAAAACAAAAACCCACCAAACAAAACAAACAAAACTCCCAGGAAATAATAATAATAATAATAATAATGATAATAATGTAAATTAACTGCAATTTTACACTGCCGACCGGTGCTCCCCACACACATAAATGGCACTAGGCCGAATGCGTCTTCTGGTGTGACCAGGTAGCTGTGGCAAAAACTTGAAGTACTTGGGCATCAAATCTAAGCATGCGTCGTGAAATTTCTTAATCCTCCAGTAGTAAATCAGTGGGTTCAGTGCAGACTTGAGGTAGCAGAGCCAAAGGAGCCAAGTGCTTATCTCAAAAAAGTTGTGCTTGTGATAAAAGTGGCTGTTGAATGTGGCAATAAGGCTGTAGGTGGTGAAGGGTGCCCAGCAGACTATGAAGACAATGAACAAAATCAATATGGTTGTGAAGGCACGAGTTTTAAAGCTCATATCGACGTTCATCTGAAAGGGTCTCTGAAGGCTCATGAGACCGAGTTTGCTGGCCTGGCTGAGGCATATGCTGTCAGGATGGCTGTGGATACGAACTGCATTGTGGCGCACGGTGTTGAGTATGCCCATAAAAGAGTACAGCATCACCAAAAATGGAATAAAAAAAGAAATCAGTACCACTAGTATCACATAGACTCGGTAGCCAGGGTTTGTGGTGTAGCCAAAAACACACTGAGGTGCTCTCGAAGGAATCTGCAGGTTGGGGTTTCCCACAGAGAGTGGAAAAGCCACAACAAAAGATGTAGCCCATGAAATAGCAATGAGAATCTTTGCACGGTAAGGATTCAGCTTGTCTTGTCTCTGAACTATAATAAGGAATCTGTCAATGCTAATAATGAGAAGGATGGCTACTCCTTCTATGACAAAAAGCCAGAAAAACATGGCCGAGACTCTACAGAAAATATCCCCAAAAACCCACCGAGTGGTGACGATGGTTATCAGAGCAAAAGGCATGTTCAGCACTGCAAGCAGCATGTCTGCAAAAGCCAGGCTGGCTAGGAGAATGTTAATTGCAGATCTCATGGCAGCTTTCTGGTAGACCATGAGACAGACAACAAAATTTCCAAGAAAGGAAACCAAGAGTATAAATATCATAGCAGCAGAAAGAATGATCTGGAGTGGCAGACTTAAGCTCTTGAAATCTTCTTGTGGTGGAGGGGTAGCTGTACTGTCCACTATCACAGTACTTGTCTCGGTGGTGACCATGGCACCCGAATTGTATTTTAATGGCTGCGTTGTGCCACTACGAAGCAAAAACTGGGAAGTGGTAATATTAGTATAGGCATTTTCATAGATGATGAAAGTAGCATTTGATGTCCCAGAATGGGCAGATGTCAACATTGCAGAAAAAACCATTGCTCCAGCAGAACTGAATGCAAAGCTAAAGGTATTCAAGGCATTTTAGCATGTAACGGCAGGGTTATGTTCCTTGTCAACTGACCAAATCAAAATCCGCACACTTGAAAATAGCAGAGCTTCAACTTTCACAGTAGCAATTTGGTCTGAAAAAAACAAAGCAGGAATGAAAGGAAAAATCAGCAGAATTATAATAACTTTTATACATCACTATGTACAATGTGATACAAGGCATAAATATTGTGATATTACCCTTACCATAACAAAGGCTCTCTGCTGCTTCTCTTATGTCAGTGTGCTTTTCTAAACATAGCTCTAAAACAAGAAAATCTCTAGAGGTAACCTTTATAACGATGGCTGTAGCCAATATTATATATGCACTTACTGTATAAATTAGGTAATTTTTAAGGCTCTCTAACTTTAGGAATTGACACTGTAGCCCAGTATTTCAACGGTGAGTAGTAACAGATGTTTCAAAGCAAGATGCAAAAAAAATAAAAATAAAAAACCCATGCATAATTGTGAAATAGCCTGCAAACACAGGAAATTTCATCCTAATCTGTCAATCACTTTGAACCTTGAAGCACAAGGGTTTATATACCTCTTTAAATGATTTCGCTTCCTACATAAAATATCAATTTCATCATTCTCATAAATGCCTAGTCTGTTCTGTTAGCTTTTAGCAATGAATTTCACAGGTTAGCTGTGAGTTGTCTAAAAGTTAATTCCTGTCATCAGTTTTTAAGCTTGCTGCCTTTTGATTTCATTGTTACATTTGCTGCAGATACAATTAGTTGATGTGTAATAAGGAACTAGGAAACCCCTCATGTACAACATAAGAGTTAAAATTCATTCCCTTTCTGAGTACAGGAGCTATGAACAAAGACATTATTAATTACACCACAAAATTTGACCCAGTTTTTTTTCTCCAGTGTTGGTTACTCCTAAGGTTCCAAAGTCAGAGTTGTTCAGAGTTTGGGTATTTTCAGACGTGCTTGGCAATTTGGCTCACCACGCTGAATCCCAGACCAGGATCCATCTCAGATCCCGGTCTGTGATGAGGCCAGCTGTCCTTTAGACGTGCCGGCCCCATCACTGTAGGGAATTAGGGAGGGGGCGAGGCAGTGCAGTGTAATGTGCGGCCGCACAGACCTGCACCCCTGCGCTACCTCGGCCACCCGCCCTCGGGGAGACGGGCAGGCGCGGCTGTGGTGGGTGGGGGGATGGGTGTGCACCTGTGGTGGGTGTAGGATGGAGAAACCAGCACTGGAGCCCATTGCTCCATGCGTGGGTGATGGGTGGAGTGCGGGAGCTTGCACGCACCCCCCACCAGGGGTACCATTCCTATGGGCGCCCACCCGTCTCCCGGGCACCTGCTGCGGTGTTCGCAAACGCGTCCCCCCCACTGCACATGTGTGCGGTTGGGGGGGGGGGGTTGTTGCAACTGTTCAATAACTGTTGGGATCAGAGACCATCCATTCAATTTTCTGATCTAGTATTCCTATCTGTTGTGGAGAAGCTACCGTAGATTTGGAAAATTCAGAAGTGGGATTTATTTTTTTTTAAAGGGAACACACCACCAGCACATTTCAAAAGTACCTGTGAAGTGCTAGACAACTGTGGTTACTTTGTTCTAGTTTCCCCCTCTTACCCTCCCCCACCGCTCCTTCTCTTCCTTCATTTTTTTCTTTGATATTAAGTCAACCATATGTATTTATTGAAAGTTCTACCCCACCCTTCCTCAAGGTCTCATGGTGGCTTACAATATTAAAAACAGAATACATTAACATTCCTGAGAAAAAAACACCCTCACCCTAAACCCACCCAACCCAAAATTCCTGAGAAAAAACAAGAGACCCCCAGCACAAGACAAACAGACCAGATAGGAAAGAAGCAGCTCAGCCACAGTCTAATGGTAACCCCAGGCCCCTTACTCTGTCCACAGATGAACAGCTTGGACCGTCACGGGGTGCGGCCCCCGGGAGTGCTGAGAGGAACCAGGAGATGTGGGCTCACATGGAGGAGGGAGGACCTTGGGAAGGAACTGCTGTTGGAAACCAAGCGGCTGGCAGATGAGCAAACGCAACAACACAAAAAGGTCCTGTAAGGTACTCAAAGGGGAGGGGAAGAGGGACTGAAAGAAAATCGATGACATGGTTCTCCGGTCCCGCACAGAGCACCTGTAGGACAGGCGCCATGCGACCGCCCACCTCTGTGAGAAACAACTAGATAGCGCCGAAAGCCAGAGGGCCCATGTTGTGCTGGAGAAAGCCACCACAGATACACATCAGCTCCTTTGGGAGACACTCAATGTACTGCTGTGGCTCCCCCAGCACGACACGGGCTCCCACGGCATGGCAGGTGGGTTGGCCGCATGCACCACAACACCTCAGTGCCCTCCCATAGGTGCCTATGCCTCCTCCCCAGCTCATCTGCCATCCCTGGTTTCCCCAGCGGCAACCCTTCCCTGCCTGAGAGCAGCTGGGCCTTCTCCTCCCATGGCCCCCCAGCAACATCAAGGGGGGCCCTCCGGGCAGTCTGCAATGGTCCTGGTTCCTCCCCAGCAGCCTCCTCAGTTCCCCCTCCTGGGCCCCCCGCCACTCCGACAGACCCCAGCACCAGGTGACCCTACCGCCTATGCAGGCTGCTCCACAGCCACAGGTAAGTAACCCTGTTGCAGGTCGCTGCCCACCAGGGGAGGGGAGACACCAGATAAGGGCGCTACCTGGTCAATGCCAAGAGCGGGTGGGAACACAATAATAGGTGGTGGTCACAGAGGTGAAACACAGGAGCACCAGAATGGGAGCACAGGGAACAGGCCACTAATGCTATGGCTACACTCCATCCACAGGAGCAGCAACCAGCTCCAGCGGTGGAGCGGCTGGTGGAGGAAGAGGAGGCTGGGCCAAGCAACCAGAGGCCACAGCAGGTCATGGTAGCAAAGGCCGGCAAGGAGGCTACCCCCAGTTGTGAGGGGAAGAGGCCGAGGGAAGAGACCACGCAAAAAATGATGCCCTCCCCTCTTTGTAAAATAGCACCAAATAAATTGTATGAATCAAACACATACCTGGCATTGACTCATTGCTGTGGGATCCTAGGGAACAGTGGGAACCAGTCGCAATCATCTTTGATGGGCAAGGTTTGGCAGGTGACCTGCGGGGATGACCAGACAGGCAGATCCCAGAGGGCACATGTGAGGGAACAGGGTAAAGGTCCACAGTGCCTGGGCAAACCAAGCAATGGAGCAGCACCTGTGTCAGGGTTCACAGGTGGCTACAGAACAGCCAACCCTGTGGGCCCATTAACCCATGCCCATTCGCTGCACGGCTGAGGATGCAGCCTGGAAGAGCGTACACCCCACCATGGCCACACACCAGGGGCTAGACCATACCACAGGGGGTCCCTAGTTGCTGCACAGAAGCAACAGTGTGAACAGGCAAAGTGCCATTAGGCCCTCAAACACAGCTGTCAGTTGTGCCAGGGAGGACCATGATACAAATGAAGCGCGCAGCCACAAGCCGCTAAGGGTAATGCAACAAGCAAGGAGATGTGCATACTTGAGACATGGCCTAAGTGCAGTTCCGCCACTCAGGTGGATGCACAGGATGCCTTGGCCCCAAGGTATCAGGATAAAGGGTCGAGCACCCTTGCCAAAACAGGACAGATAGGGGCCATGCCATGGTTCAGCATAAGGTGACTGACCATGGAGAGTAGCTAGGACACATGGGAAACAAACATGAGACATGTCCACTGAAAACGGTACAGTTTATTAACAGTGCGTATACAAATATACCTGGACTGCTGCAGCCACCATAGGCTGCTGCAGCCACCATAAGGTTGGGTTCAGTTCCCTGCCTACTGACGTGCAAATGTGTCAGCACAAGGCATCCCTGTTCTCCTCAGAGACCCTGCAAAAGGCACCGCCCCACACATGCTGGAACACAGGCACAGGAGTCGTTCTTTGCTGTGGTAGAGGACTGTCCAAGGCATCCCCATGGGTCTCACAAATATTATGTAGCACACAGGCTGCCAGAACGAGGATGGGGGTGTGCTGGAGGTCAAACTGGCTCCTGTTCAACAGGAGCCTCTCATTTTGAGAATTCTGAAGGCCCGTTTCACAACGGATCGCACCAAAGACAGCCGCTCGTTGAAGAGGACCCTGGCTGGAGTTCTGGTGACGGGATAAGGTTTTATCAGCCATGGTGTGAGGGGATAAGCCGGATCACCTATCACCACTGCACGGGGACAGCTTCAATCAACCCGTAGAGGTTGGGTACGATCTCCCCATCAAACATCCTTGCACAGAATGGGGACGAACACAGTATTAGTTCCCCGGGGCATTGCCTCTGATACAATTTGTGTGCTCCTGTCCCTTTATGTTGGCCTGGCATCGCTCTGGTTCTGACCACGTTGGCTGTTTGGTCCGACGCCCCCTATCAGTCCCCCATTCATCCGCTGACAGTCGTGGAGGGGTGCTGCTTTCTTGGGGCTCCAGACCGTAAGTGTATCCACCCTGATGGCTCTGCTCCATCTCCCTTGCCACCTCCTTGGAGACAGCTTATGGGGAGGGTGGCTGTTGTGTCATGGGTTGACAGGGTTATTGTGGGCCTGTGTTAGGCCTTGGATGCTTTGAGGTTGTGGCCTCCCCGCTGCCCCGTGTCGTGCCCCTATCCCTGTCCCCACCTTTCGCTTTCTCTTCCCCTTCAGAGGTGGTGATTGTGCTTGTCACGGTGCTGCGGCTGGGAGCCATAGCTTGGTGGCTCCAGCAGGCGGCGGGGGCCTAGGTGTACCAGGAGATCCATAAGTTACCCCTCTACACGTGTTCCTCTCCTCCCCCCCCCCCCATGTTTGGTGTGGGCTCCTGGGAAGTTCCATCCTGTGACCTGGGCTTATGGTGGTCTCCCCCTCTCTCTCTCCTTTAGTACAGGAGATGATCAACTAGAGGACCCGGGAACCGGAGGAGTGGTGCAGCTGCTGCTGCATCTCCTGCACCGGGTCCACCAGCTGAACTGTGCCCAAGCCAACTGCTGGAGCCAGGTCAGGGTCGCCACCCCTACTGAGTGCCCCCAACCGCCCCTACTGTTGCCCCCCACTGTGGCTTCTGCTGTTACTCTGTTGAGCCTGCTTTTGTGTTGTTTCCTTTATTAAATTGAATGTTCTCCTTGTTCCACCTGTGTCTGTGGTCTCCTTCCCACAACTGTCCTCTCATGTGAGTCCTGGTTGGGGGTAGTGTGAGGTGGGTGGGTGCGTGACTGGGTGCTCCCCTTTCCCTGTTGGTGTGATTTGTTTATTTGGGTACTCTGTGGGATAACCCTTTGGCCCGTCCTCACGGTTTGGACAGCTCCTGTGGATGAATTGGCTCCTGTGTCCCCCATGCCAGCTCTGGTGTCCCTGTCCCTCTTCCTTGTCGTTTGGCAAACTGCCTCTCCTCCAGGACCATGGTGTTTCTGGCTTCCCCCTTCCCTTGCATGGTGTGGGGCTGTACCCATGCCCTGTGCATCCTTGCACCATGCTTTGCGTTTTGCTGCAGCTTTAGTGCCTGGGAGTTGTTGGATGGCGCCTCTCCTCTCGGTCCCCACCAATCCTGCACCCACTGTGCGTTTTGCTGGGCTGTATCCTATGGAGCCCTGTGCTGTGCATGGTGTGTGTGGAATTGGGGGTTCCATGTGCAGTGGCGCTTGACTGCAAGGGGCCGGTGTGTCCCCAACCACTGTGGGGCTTTCTTGTGCTGTCTTGTGTGCTGTGCTCAGGGCTCTCCTCCACCCCTCATTCCGCCCTCCCCGATCCCTCTCCCTGCGGGGTTCCCCTGTTTGCTTGTGTTGACTGTGGTCTGCCAGCTGAGGCTGGGGGGGTATGGGTTCAGTGGTGCCGGATGTCTGGCCAGTGTCTGGAGGCTTGCATGCTGCTGCTTTTTTGTAGCGCTTTGCCTTCCCCTGTCCCTCCTCCCTGCCTTTCCGGAGTCTGTGTAAACATACAGCTAAATGTAACACAAATTTATTTAATCAAATATAATTATTGCCAGAACTCTGAATGGAGTAAGGCTGCCCAGGGTGGGGCAACTCGTGTGACCAGGTTGTGTCTTCCTCACCATGTGATGAGCTCCACTGCAGGGCTTTGAGCGGCAGCTACTGTCGCCCATCACACACAGCCAGGTCGAGGGCAGGATCCTGGGTGGGATTAAGGTTGGGCTGGGAGGCGAGACAGCCACCCGCTTGTGTAGCCAGCACCTCGGCCTGCCCTAGCCATGGTGGGATCTCTGGCAGCAGCTCGGCTACAGTGGGGGGGGGGGGCTACTCATCTGTCCACCTACGCATGCTGACCCTGCAGTAGTGTGGTGGTTGCTTATTCATCATAGGGCCGTGCAGGGGTCGGGCCCTAGCAGCGTGTATGGCTGCACCCACGGTGTTCTGTAATCTACATTTGTCCAGTACCAGTGCAGTCACACAAGTACTGACTCTCCACTACCTTAGGGTATGTCCCTCAATGCAGAGGGCCTGGAGGAATACCTGTGTGATACCTTTGCATGCAGTGTTCCAGAAGTAATAGAATAAGAATAATCTTATTTATAAAGCACCTCTCTGCCAGATGACACTTTACATCATTTAAATACAATAAAAGCTATATACAAAATCAATTAAAAAGCTATTTTAAAAGGGCCAAGGGAAACACATAAAGGGGAACCAGCAGTAGATCCTCTAAAAGCACCTGGAAAACAAATGCTTTTAGGTGCTTTCTGAAGGTGAGGAGGGAGGAACCAAGATGAACATCTGGAGGGGGAGAGTTCCACACAGAGGGGCTCACCACAGCAAAGTCCCAATCACCCACTGACTTAAGGTGCGATGGCAGGATCACCCAAACAGTGGGCGGCATCTGTGTGCAGATAGCCAGTAGAGTGAGGTTCTAGGAGTAGGTCTCAAACATTACCTTCTGAGGGCCTGGATCCCATCCCTCTTTTGCCCCCACTGGTGTGATGGATCAGTTAGGATGGTCCACCCCCAGAGACTAATGGCTCCAATAGGATTCCAGAACACTCTGGGGGATTTACGCACTGACTAGACAGCCTCTTTGCCAATTCCCTGAGTAATTTGTGGCATGCTGTATTGACCTGCACTATCGACACAGTGGCACCCAGGCATCCGCTTCCTCCATGGTGGCAGCACGAGTCCCCCTGATATACGGAGAACCTGAGACTGCTAAAGTGTGAGGGTAGACTGTTAGAGCACATGTGGCTCTTGACTTGTGCCAAAGCCGAACAACTGCAGCATAGACTGTTTTTGAAGGACTATGCTATGGCTGTGGTGAAGAGAGCTTTCTTCACTGCTGCCATAGCATCTGCAAAGTGCCATCCTGCGGAGCTCTTCTGGGTGGTGAATAGCTTATTCATTAATCAATCCTGTCTGTCTCCACCTGGAGTTAGTCAGCGGGGCTGATCCCATGCCCCACGCACGGCGCACGCAAACTGTGCACATGTGCATTGAAAGCACATTGTGCTGTGCAGAATCTGCGTGGGACTCACATGGATCCCACTTGGGATGGTGGCCATTATCTGCCCACTGTGACACAGAGTTTGCTATTTGGCTCAATTTGGGCGCTGCTAATTTGAGTGCAGAGTCAGAGTTTGGGGGATGGGGAGGCCTGGTCTTGTCCAGTTTGTTTGGATTGTCAATTAGTCTCATCCACTGATGTGGAGACTGTACCTGGAGCAGAGCAGGTGACCAGTTACGAATTAGATTCGTGTCCGTCAAGGCTGGTGAAAGCCAGCTGGGAGACATTGGGACCATTGCTGACTGGGGTTGTCAATACCTCTCTTCAGGAGGGCAGAGTACCTGACAACCTCAAAACTGTGGTCATCCCTCCTATGCGCAAGAAACCATCTCTTGATGTTGACTCTCTATCCAGCTACGATCTTGTCTCTAACCTTCCCTTCCTTTTTAGGGAAGGCTACAGAATGGGTGGTTGCCTCAAAGCTGCAGGCACATCTCAATGCCATTGGCTTCCTGGACCCATCTCAGTCAGGTGTTTATGCTGGGCACGGCACTGAGACTGCGCTTGTGGCCTTAGTTGACTATCTCCGCTTGGAAATTGACAGGGGAAATTTTACCCTGTTTGTTGGACTGTTTTGCAGTCTTGGATACAGTTGATTATGGGGTGGTGCTGACATGGCTGTGGGACCTGGCGGGGGTGTGTGGGACCACTTTTGAATGGTTTCGTTCATTCCTAGCCGGAGAATCCAGAGGGTGGTGATGGGTGGTGGCATAGTCATTACCCCAGGAACTCTCTTGTGGAATCCCGCAGGGTTCCATCTTTCCCCCTTCCTGTTCAATGTGTATCTGAGGTCCCTGGGTGAAACTGTTGGGAGATTTAGAGTGAAGTGCCATCAGTATAATGATGACACTCAACTCTATCACTCCTTTTTATCTGACCCAGGTCCTGCAGTATCGGTGATTATAAGGTGCCTGGCTGCCATTGGAGACTGGATGTGGGTGAGCCAATCAAAACTGAATCCAGACAAGGCCGAGGTGATAATGGTTGGCCTGCCATGTCACTTGAAGGGCATGGGGACCCCTGTTATTGATGGGGTCCAGCCTCATTTGGTCCCTCAGATTTGCAGCCTTGGGGTGCTCTTGGATCCATTTCTGCACTTGGATGGTCAGCTTGCAGTGGTGGTCAGACGTGGAAGTCCCACCTTGTCTGGTTTCATGGGATCAATTTCAGTTGGTGGTGTTCGCCTGGGCGGGGGATGTTCTTGGGGTTGTTAAGGCCACCTTTTGTGAACTTGACCCATGCCCATCTTGGCTGGTTAAGGCCTTGGTGGCCTTGGTTGACGATCTCCGTCTGGCGTTGGACCAGGGTCATCAGACCTTGCTGGTCCTGCTAGACCTTTCGGCTGCATTCGACACAGTCAATCATGAGGTGTTGGTGACTCTCCTGCGGGACCGTGCTGGGATTGGCGGAACGGTCTTGGACTGGTTTCGTTCATTCCTGGCCAGGAGAACTCACCAGGTGGTCTTGGGAGTGTACGTCTTCCCCACGGGACCTCACGTGTGGAGTCCAGCAGGGTGCCATTCTGTCCCCTCTCTTGTTTAACATCTATATGTAGCCGTTAGGGGAAATTGTGAGAGGGTTTCAGGGCATGCAGTGTCATGCTGATGACACTCAGCTCTCCCTCTCCTTTTCCATCGACCCAGGCCATGCAGTCTCCTTATTTTTCCAGTGCCTGACAGCTGTGGGGGCTTGGATGAGGTCGAGCCATCTGCAATTGAATCCTGACAAGATTGAGGTGATGTTGGTGGGCGAGGGCTTGGGGGACTTTGGGGTGGTTGGATCTCCTCTTGTTGGGGGAGTTCGCCCGCATGGGGTCTCAAGTGTGGAGTCTGGGTGTGCTTCTCGATTCGCGGGTCAGCGTGGAATCTTAGGTTGTGGTCGTGGCGGGGAGTGCGTTTCGGCAGTTACATCTTGTCCAGCGGCTTCGGCCATATCTCTCAGACTCCAACCTCGCCACTGTCATCCATGCCTTCATCACCTCGAGGCTGGATTACTGCAACGCGCTCTACGTGGGGCTGCCCGAGAAGCTGGTTCGGAGGCTGCAGTTGGTGCAGAATGCCACGGCCCGTCTCCTTACGGGGGCAGGTCGCAGGGAGCACATGACACCAGTGCTCCGGGCTCTGCACTGGCAGCCTATAAAGCACCGGGCCAGGTTCAAGGTGCTGGTTTTAACCTTTAAAGTCCTTCACTTGGCCCTGCTTATCTGCAGGACCGCCTCACTCCCCATGTGCCCGTGCGACCCTTGAGATCGTCCGTGGGAGTCTTTTTGGAGGTTCCCCGGGCGAGGCGGGTGGCCACCGATGTTAGATCTTTTCCAGTGGCTGCCCCTGTGCTGTGCAATTCGCTCCCGGAGGAGGCTCGGTTGGTTCCCACTCTCGTGCTGTTTTGGTGTGTATGCAAGACCTGTCTGTTCTGTCAGGCTTTTGGCAAGGGGTGGGGTGGGAGGTTTCCCCACATTGTATTGTATTTAAAATTGTTTTAAATTGTTTTGTTTTAAAAAAATATTTATTGAATGTTGTTCGCCGCCCCAGGCTTCCCTGTGGGCAGGAGGGGCAGGATATAAATTTAAAATAAATAAATAAATAAATAAATAAATGTTATGGCCTTTGGCTGGCGTGGGTGGTCAATGCCTCCCTTCAGGAGGGCAGAGAGGTGGTGGCATGGCTCTGCTCAAGAAACCATCATTTGATATTGACTCCTTTGCCAGCTATCGGCCTGTCTCTAACCTTCCCTTTTTAGGGAAGGTTACTGAACAGGTACTGGCTCGGCAGCTGCAGGAGCATCTGGACCACATCAGTTTTCTGGATCCCTCACAGTCTGTTTTTTGTCCGGGCTATGGCACTGAGAGTGCACTTATGACTTTGGTCGATGATTTCTGTAGGTAATTGGATCGGGGTCAGTCGGCCCTGCTGATTCAGTTAGATGTCGGCTGCCTTTGATACCGTTGACCACGAGATGTTGGTGACTCACCTGTGGGACAGAGCCAGAGTGGGTGGAATTGTTCTTGAATGGTTCCGCTCCTTCCTGGCTGGGAGAACTCAGCTGGTGGTGGTCAGGGACTGTTCTTCATCTCCCAATAGTCTTCTAGGCCTGATTCAAGGTGTTACCTGTAAAGCCTTATATGGGCCCCACCTATATGCAGGACTACCCTGGCTTCTGGATCAACCCCTGCTGTCTGTTAGGAACACCTTTCTCGAAGTCCCCTCATTGGCTTGGGGGGCGACTGTGTTCTCGGTGGCCATACCGACGCTGTGGAACTTCCTTCCAGTGGAGGCCCCGGAGATTCCCTCCTTCCACCGACAATGTAAGACCTGGCTGTTCCGCCAGACTTTTGGTGAGGGAGATCAAGGGTTGGGGGGCGGGGGGTGTTCTTCTTTGACATCCCCCATGGTGGACTGTATTTTATGTTTTTATATATATATATTTGCATTATATTTATATTGTATATTTATCTTTTATACTTGTTAGTCTCCCCAAGCTGCTTTGGCAGGAGGGGCAGGGTAACAATTGTTTAAATAAATAAATAAATAGATAATTAGCAGTATTGCAGTTAACCCAGAAATCCAGATTCCCAGTTTTTTTATCTAGATTGTGCTCTTTCCTGAATACTAAAGTAACTAAATATTCTTTTGGCTGGGGCCTGTTGCTTTCAAAGGCCGGTCAGCACTCTTCTCTCCCCCTCGCCCCCCAGGAAGAACCTCGCAGGTGAGTAGGGCTATGGGGTGGTGTGTGTGCGTGTGGGTGTTAAAGTGACAGGCCCTGGCAGGAAACAATGTGGAGCAGCTAGGCTCTTCATCTGTCCTGGCTCAGACCTCTCACTTTCGAAGGCCAGCTGGCATGTTTGAGCAGCCCGTCAGGTCCTGTTTGGGTACTGATGGTGCTCAAACAGGGCCGGTTTGATTCGGATACCCCAGATTTGCCGGGGTGCCTGAATCTTCAGGTGCTCGGTTGCAGCTCTACTGTTAATGACTTGGTGTACACAAGGTTCCGCAGCAGCAGTCACTTGACTCACAGTGGTGTTGTGAACATTCATTAGTCTTTCTAAATACTCTTTTAAAAACCCCATAGACATTCAAAGCCCCTGTTGAAAATTTAAACTGTGAATATTACGGTATTCTATCATCTGTGTGTAAACGTAAGACCTGTACAGTAAGCAGGAATGAATCTGGCTGCTAACTTGGCATCTTTGGGTGTTTTCAGACAAGACACTCTCCAGTCCACCCACCTCCCAACCACTATACATGTTACAGGGCAACCACAGGGCAACACTGCAGCCCTGCAACATGTATGGTGAGTAGTTGGTTGGTGGGTAGTGGGTGGAGAGTGTCTTGTCTGAAAATGCCCTTTGTTCTGAACATGCTACAAGGCTTATTATATTCTTCTTGCTGCATCAATCATACCCCTCAAAACAAAAACTTACCAATACAGGCAGGATCCCATGAACATAAGGAACAGCGTGAGTAAGTCATCTTGTGGTACTCTTCATGAGACTGTGAGCATTGACGTTTAGCAGAGTGTTCATTTTCTGAGCAGCCTGGCCAAAAAAAAAAAGTCAGTCATCATTCGGTCTAAAAGTACAAGAGAACAGGGGGCAGATGTTTGTCCTTTAGCAGTTCTGCAAATGTACTTTCTGTCTGAATTTGGTAACATGCTGCTAAGGTTTTCAAAGAACTTAGGTACCAATTTGGCGAAGTACGTAAACATATACCTAGCTTTCTATTCAATGACCTCTGGTAAATGAAGAGCATAATGAATGGAGGGAGGGCCCATTGAAGAGTAAGTGCTCAACGCTCAGACTTTGGTGGAACTTAATAAGTAGAAGGGAGTGAAGTTTCCAGGAGATCTCCCAGATACCAATCTGATTAAAAAAAAAATCTGACAACATTCTACAACTAGAAAGAAAAAAGGGATGGAAACTACTAACTTTCACTTACGTTTTCAATATGTCCCTTTACATTTTTTTGTATGTTCCACTATACTCCAATCATTACAACCATTACATCAACAGGTTATTATTCCACTTTGACAAATATCTGAAGCAACTCCTGTAAATTGGACCGAGATAGCTAGGAGGTCTGGGTCTTTTCTCTGAATAATATCCTGGTGCATCCAGACCATCCATTTACATGATGACATTTTTTCACAACCCTAAAAGAATAGCTTAAATCGAGTATTCTGGCAGGCTTTTCTTCTCCTCAAAGAAAAATAATCAAAGGGAAAAGAGATCATTGAAAGCTGAATTCTCTTGTGGCCTTCGGGAAGTTCCCAATCATCTCAGTAAATTGCAAATATATATATATATATATATATATATATATAAAATGGGGGGTGGGACACAAGGAAAATTTAATTTCATATTAAGGTTTAAGTTTCATTTCAGTACAAAACTGAAATGAAACTTAAAGCAATGTTTATAAACTAGAGTTACCACCTTCGGTCGTTCCTGACACTTCCATTTTGGCCTATGGGAGTGTTGGGTAAAGACGCACCACAGGTGGCAACCCAACGTAAGAGACTTGCCCTATTTCATGTTCACACTTTTAGATTTCAGGAAAAAAGGGTCCCGACTCCCAAGCTAGCATTGGGAGTTGCAATGTTACACCACCAACTTAAATGGATCAAAAGTTAAATAGAGACACTCTGACTGTTTTTACGTGAGAAGCTACCATGCAGGTCTACCCATCCCCCATGTGTGCAAACGCCATGTAAAACAGGTGGTGGGCATGCACTCTCACAACCCACACAAATGGAGCAACCCAATAGCTGCAAAATGAGCACCAAATTTTAGTAAATGGACAAATATTTACATCTCTGATCTACCTATTTAAAAAAGTTAAAGAAAAATAATCGGTAATGGTATCGTTTTTACCACTAAATCAGTTACCTCTTAAACAAGATTAGTATCATAAACTGTTAATCCTCTTTCCCAGCCTCACTCATATGTCAGCTAAGAGAACAGGTTTGCCAGCATACAGAAATCACTGCCAGGAACTTGGAAGGCTTAAGTGAAAATTCAAACTGTCAGATCTTTCCACGAGGCAAATATATTCTCTGCATTTTTTTTTTGTGGTGTTTCTTTGCACTACTTGTGTGGTAGGAGAAGATGCCAGCAATTAAAGCTGGTCGTGTCTTTAAAAACAGATTTAAAAAGCAGCCTCAAATTTCTACCTGACCTAGGGATAGCTTTCACCTCAAATTGCCAAATAAATGGCTAAAAATAAAAGTATTTTAAAACATGAAAGTCAATTCAAGCTGTTTAACAAAATTAACAAGACAATAGGGTAGCTTGAAATTATTTCCCATTTTTACACTACCACTGGCATTCCCTATTAAGTACCTGATTTAAATGCCACTGTAGATGATGGAAATACACCACCGACTTAAATGGATCAAAAGTTAAATAGAGACACTCTCTGGCCATTTTTACATGAGATGCTACCATGCAGGTCTACCCATCCCCCACGTGTGCAAATGTCCCTGTAAACAGATGGTGGGTGGGCATGCGCTCCTGCATCCCATGCAAATGGAGCAACCACAAAAAAACCAGATTGTGCCATGCAGGGGGAGATGGGTGGGGAAGGGTGGGCACCCCTCACCAGCCCATGTGAATGGGGCAGTACATTCACCTGTGGAACACGTCTGCCAATACCATGGAGAAAAGGCCACACGAGGGATAGACAGGCATAATGTCCACCCGGCAACCGACACCACCACCCCTCACGATACGTTCCCAGCCCAGCCAGGCGTCCTTAAAGGAAACGTGCCCAAACAGATGAGTGTGCTGGCTCCCACATCGCCCATGGCCCCAACACCCCAATAGAAAAAAGCCAGAGCCATGGACGGACATGCCAACAGTCAAGTAAAGTGCACAACACCCCGAGCGGGGGACACTGCCCCAAAGAGCTGCAGAGGGGGGGCAACATGACAGTTGATGGGTACTATGTCCCTTGACAAGCGGGCACCAGCAAAGCTGCCTCCACCATCACAAGAAGAACCAGACAGGACACAGCCATGGTCCCCCCTGACAGCCAGCAGGACTCCAGGGAGGGATGGGGGACAGTGTCCTATCAAGCAACTGCAGAGGGTGAGACAGATGGCAGTTGTGCTTTCCATCACAGGTGAGCACCAGCTCTGCTCTCACCCCTACCACATCCTCCTAGTTGGCCCTGCACACGATGATGTTCCATGGAGAGATGGATTGGGTCCGCCGCATGGACGGGGAGTTCGCAGCCACCTTTTTGTTATTGGAATCCCTCTCGTTGCCATGCACACAATGTTTATTCATCCATAGAAGTGTGCCAGGGCATTTCCACCCAAGGTGGAAAGGACAAGCAGGTCAAATAGTAGGCCCCAGGATCATAGCCAGGCGAGAGTACAGGACACAGGTGTGAATGCTATCCCCTCCCCCAAAAGGATATTGATTGGACAGTGGCGATGGGGCTCCCCTCCATTGGGTTCCCATCCGAAATGTGAGAATAGCCCTCTTAATGGCTGTATCAAAGGAGGATGGCGGTCATAGGTCAATGGGGTATTTAAAGAGGAAACAACATACATATATGCCCATTAACTGTAGTGCATTAATATTATACAGTGAATCAATACATATTATTAATTATTATTATTATAAGCTTTTATACAGCGCCAGTGATGTACCTTGTGCTTTACAGAGAATAAGATAGACACTGTCCCTGCCCGAGAGCTTACAATCTAAAGACAGGGGGAGGGGAGACAGGGAAGGGGGAACAGAGGGAGAGACAAGGGAAGCAACATTCATGAGGATGAGAGACCTCACGTATGCTTTCTTGGCTTGGTTACAGTACATTGGGAGTTTGCAGATAACAGGCGGGGGATAATTCTGGGTGAGGATGATTAGCAGGAGTTAGGAAGGGCGGAGCGGAAGAGGTGGGTTTAGAGGAGGGACTTGAAGGTACGAAAAGAGGGGGCAAGGCGGATGTGGGCAGAGAGGGAATTCCAGGTGTGCGGGGCAGTGAGGGAGAAGGGACGAAGGTGGTTGTGGGAGCAGGAGAGGCGTGGGAGGGTGAGGGAGGGGATGGAAGAGGAGCTGAGTGCTCGAACAGTGGTTCGGAGGAAGATCAGGCAGAGAGGTAGGGGGGAGCGTGGTTGTGAAGGGCTTTGTAGGTGAAGACGAGGAGCTTGTGCAGAATACGCTCAGGAAGTGGGAGCCAGTGGAGAGAGGAGAGGAGAGGCTACACATGGTCAAAGCGACGGGCTAGGTGGATGATCCTGGCAGCAGAGTTTTGCACAGAGATGAGGGAAGGAAGGTGAGAGCGGGGAAGGCCAGCGAGGAGGAGGTTACAATAGTCGAGGCGTGAGATGACTAGGGCATGGATGAGAGTTTTGGCAGAGGAGACAGA
>QEPC01000599.1:902134-930476 GCA_003113815.1 Sphenodon punctatus
GAATCGGGTGGGAGAAGAGGGGAGAGGGAGGAGGCAAAGTCCTGGGGCACAATGGCCTGCAGATCATGGAAGGGACAGGGTGATGGGGAAGAGGAGGGGGAGCAGTGGGAGAGGTTAAAGGAGGCAAGGAAATGGTCAGATATGGGATGGGGCTCGAAGGAGAGATCGGAGACAGAGCAGTTCCTAGAGAACACGTGATCAAGAGAGTGACCATCAGCGGAGCTAGTCCAGAGGTGGAGATTAAAGGAGGAGGCTAAGGAAAGTAAGCGGGCGATGCAAGGATGAGAGGGTGCATCAACATGAATATTGAAGTCGGCAAGGATGAATGTGGGGATATCATCAGAGAGGAATAGGATGAGCCAGGACTCGAACTCGGAGAAAAAGGAGGAGAGGGAGCTGGCAGGGTGGTAGATAACCACAACACAGAGGTGGAGAGGGGAGTAGAAGGGTACGGAGTGAGCCTCAAAGGAGGGGAAGAAGAGGGGGTGAGAAGGTGAAGGGAGCAAGAGAAGAAAAGTTCATGAATATAGGGAGCTTTATTAGCGGAGGCGCGACAGTTCCAGAGGGAACAGGAGAATGGGAGTTGATTAGGGGGGAGACAGGGAATGGGGACAAGATTAGAGGAAGGGGGCGATGGGATCAGTGGGAGACGGGCCCTGGGGCAGAGGGGCAGGGTGTAAGACATGGTGGGGGGGAGGAGGAGAGAGGCATGGGGACGGTGGAGAGAGATGACAGGCTTAGTGGGAGGCAGGAGGAGAGGGAAAAGAAGTAGGGGAAGAAGCAGGTGAGAGGGAAGGGGAAGAGGAGAGAGAGGGATTGGGAGATAAGGACAGGCATCTTGGTGGGTCGGTTACAGAGGGGGGAGCTGGGATTGATCTTGAATATATATTCAGATGGGTGCAGACCATGGAGGATTTTGGGAAAGCAGTTGCCAACTCACTGTCCACCCTGCATGTGGGCAACGTAGTGAGCAAGGGCATCCTGCTTCCGGTGGTATAAGTGCCTCTGAGCCAACATGGCCTCGTTGGAACAGAAGCTACTTTGCTCGGACCCAGGCCCTTCTCTCTGTGGCGACAGTTTGGCAAATGCCATACGTAACCAGAGCAACATTTGTTGACAGGAACCAGGAAGGGAACCCCCAGTATGACGTCCATCCATATCTGCCTGACCTGTTTGGCCCGTTGCATCGCTCGCAATCTCATCCATGCCCTTCTCCATCTGTAAGATGTGCTGTTGCTGTCCAGACTGCTGCGTGTGTCCAGCATGGAGACAGTACGCATGCCCTCTGCATATTACAGGATGCTCCTGAACAGCACCTCAGCAGTCAGCAAGAACTGTTGGAGTGCTGCACCCATACATCAGCTATGGCTGCCATGAATGGCTTTCATGTATAGGATAGAGGGCTTCCTCTACGTGACTTTTTACTGGGGTTACTCCTTGTCTGTGGGCCGGGTATCCGCTCTGGTGTGCTTGCTAATGTCCCGTCTATTTCTCTCGTCCTAGCCACGCTGTGATGATCCACAAGCTGCTTGGTAGCAGCCTTGGCCATCCCCACATGCCCTCACTTGGCTCTACAACGCCATGGAGAAGGGTGGTGGCGATCCACATAAGCGCATTCCACATCTTGATCTTGTCCCTGTTAGGCCATGACCCCAAACACGTGCACTTTGCTCCATGATGGGGCAGGTGCAGTGATGCTCATGGATTGGCCGGCCCACACCTTCCATGGAGCTACTACCTATGGGTGCTCTGGGATTCATGTCTGGGCTGTGTACGGCCATGTTCTAACTTCTGTGCACCTACCTCCATCTGCTACTAACAGAGATTTGTTTTGTTCTTTTCACAGATGCTATTCATATAGCCCTGCAGGTCCTTGAGGGCATTGCCCAGGACCTGCAGTGTGCAGTGGCTGACTTCCAAGAAGGGAGCTGAAATTAATGAGAGACCTCTGAGTAACCCCACTTCATGCTTTCCTCTGTCACTTGCCCTTTTTCCTCTGTGAGCTACAGGGGATGTCTGCTGAGGGGTGCATGCTTCATTGGAATCTCTCTTCTCTTTCAGTGCAAGTGCTCATGCAGGAGAGGGCAGAGGAGCAGTAGGAATTGCTGGAGGTGGTGCTGGATGTGTGCCAGTAGCTGCACGACCTCTCCCGGGCCCAGAGCACTCGGTGGAACAGGGCTCGGGGGAGGTGTCCCAAGTTTTCTTTTTTAGTTTTCTGCTGTTATAAATATTTTTTGTTTATGAACAGCGCTGTACCTGGTCTCATTTAGATTGTAAGCTCTCAGGCAGGGACCGTGTCTGTCTTGTTTTTTGTAAAGCACCAGGAACATCACTGGCGCTATATAAATGTTTATAATAATCATAAACATAATTCCTGCCGGGGGTGATCTGCTCTCAGCCGGGAGGAGAGGAGGGAGGTGTTTGTGGGGATTCTTCTAGGTTGGTCTGTGTGTGGTTCCCCCTTCCCACATCCTTGTGGTGCTGTTCTGTTATCAGCACAGCCTTGGATTGTCCGCTCCAGCGGCCCCTGTCATCCCCCTTTGGGCTGCTCATGTGGGTCATTCTGCACCTTGTTCCTCAACCCAGGTCTGGGATCTCTGACACTTTGGGCTAACAACTTTGTTCAGCAGCTGTCTGTGTGGGTGTTACCTTCCATGGAGCTAGCTCCTCTTTGGGACCACTGTGACACTCCTGTGACCTTTTCAATGCATGCTGTGGGGATGTGCTGGTGCCCTGTGCATCCCCCACTCTGTGCACCAAGGATTGCACATGTTACAGTGGTGCTGCAATGGTGTTTGGGTGGAGTTAGCATGCTGTCCTCACCTGATTTGTCCTGTGGTTGGGGCCATGTGCATTTTGGACTGTCCCGTCTGCCAGGCAGGGGGTGGTGCTGCTTCCGCCAACCCCCCTTCGGCATGGCTTTTGGGCCCTCGGACTCCCTGCTGTCTTCCCCTTTGTTCTGTGCTATCCATGGGTTGAATGCTGTTGCAAGGGAGTTTGGACGTCTTGGCGCCCGACTGCCTCGTAGTTGTTTGGTGGCTCATGCACCACTTGTGTTTCTCTCCTGCACCTTCCCACGTCCCTTCTTCCCTGCCCGCGTGAAGTCTGGCTCAGAATTGGCGTTGACAGCAGCTGTGGCTTTGCTTGCCCTTAGTTTGCCATGTTGCCACGTCATGCGGAAGGGCATGTCCCTCCTCAAACCGGTGGACCAGCTGTCCGTGTAAACAGCAAGCATGTTCAATGGGTGGAGGGCTGGATGGTTAGCTGTTGGGTGCGTGGGTACCGCAACCTCCTGTGACCATCCCATGACCTTCCCATGACCTTGAATCCCTCCCCACCCACTCTTCCACTGTGGGTGGGTAGTGCGTGGCTACTCCACCCATCCCCCAATGACCCGCTACTCAGCTGTCTGTCTCGCTACCCATTTTGAGAGAGAGGCCATTTTTAAACGTGTATTTCCTTCTGTCATAAAGTCCTGATCTCTCAATGCCTGTGTGTGGACTCCTTTGAACATGCTAAGCTTTGCTAGTTTGGCAGGACAATCCTTCACCATTAAAGTTTAATTTTGCTATTAACTTGAATGGGAGAAGAACTGTACCGAGTGAGGTGCTGAAAGAATGCAGAGCTCCACCCACACACAACAGCTTGCAAGATTGTAGTCCAAGCTCACTGGCTATACTTTACTGGGCATACTATTGGATAAGTCATTAAGAATGCCCACACTGCTTTGATTTCGAAGTAAACGCAAAGCCCTATAATTTATTTCTTTATTTTTCAAATGTATACACTGCCCTTCCCACAAGGGCTCAGGGCGGCTTACAATAAACATTCAAACAATAAAACACTCCCTCCTTTCAGAAACTCCCACCCTGCCCAATAACCCAACCAATCCTCATCCCTGCCCGCCAAATGCTCTTCTAAATAAAGTTTTACACTGCCTCCGGAAGATGCTCCAGCTCGGGCTCGAAAAAACCTCCTGGGGAAGGGAATTCCATAAAACCTAGGCAGCAACCAAGAATGCCGTCCTGTGCACCCTCTTCCTATGGAAAAGAGAATCTTGTATTCCATCATACATCCCATCACCTCGCTGTGCTCAAGTTTTCTCTCCTATCCTAAGAATCCCAGGTAGGCAATACAACCAAAAGAGCTGAATCCTATAAAGGGCTGAACACCTTTGATTCCTATCAAAGCTAATGTGCAGAACCTCGCAAGAAGTCATTCATTTTACATGACTGAACTATTGGTGTGAAATTCATGCATTTATAAATATAAAACACCAATTTGTGAAAAAAGAAATTGAACTATATTAACACTACCAGTCTCATAAATGCAATCCACAGTGCTTTGGTACAATCTGAAATGAACAATTGGAGTATAGATCAGAATAGAACAGTTAATTTCTTTAGAAAAAAAATATTGTAGCCTGTAAATTAAATTTCTAGTTAATAAAATTAGAAACATAGGCTCCGATGCTTGGTCCACATGCATGCAGACCTTGAATCAGAGCCTATGTTTCTAATTTTATTAAAGTAGAAATTTGGGTGTGCAGGGGTGCCCCTGGAGAAGTCCCACGCCTTCCACCTGTGTCACTTCCTGTTTCTGCCACTGCAGCCTCACTTCTCCCTCTGCCAGGTGGCGGGGCAGCCGGGCAGCAAAGGATTTTGCCAGAGGCAACTTGTGCTCACACAGTGTGTGTACATTCAACGGTAGATTTGGTCCACAAGTGTGCATGACACACACATGTGCGGACCTTGAATCAGGGCCATAATAACAAATCCTTCTTCAGACCTTGGTGACCTTAAAGCAGTCATGGATACGGTTGTCTTTCCACAGCAGACCAACCCTTGTCTTCATTTCCTGAACATTAGCACTATATTTCTAGAACTGAGCAAACAATGTACAATGAATTAATTTCATGAATTTAGCCTTATTGCCCATAGAATATCCAAGAAAAGGTCTCAGTTTGGCCAGACATTTCTGTAATTTGCAAAAACAAAAAACACCCCAAACTATGAATTGAGTACAATTGGCTTTCTGAGATTATTCAACATTGGAGTTCTGGTGATTAGTTGCAAGTGATTGAAATTTTCAGTTGCCTATATGGAGGAGTGTACAAGAACTTCTACTACAAATATTCATACAGATTTAATTTGATTTTCCTAAATTCTAGTTCATGCAATCCTGAAATTGGATTTTGTTTTTCTTTATAAACTGTTTTGTCAGCAAGACATATTATGCATTACTGACAGAAGACATAAAGTTTGCACAAACGTGTCCAATACAGATTCATATTTTTAAAAGTGACTGTTTAAATAATCTGAAAGACTTTGTATCAGTTCTAATGATTATCAAACAATGAACGAAGTTTTAGCTGACAGGAGTTTAACACTAAAATGCAATCCCTTCCTTCGGGTTTTGGAAAAACAGATCACTTTTGCATAAGTTATGTATCTGTGAATAAAAACTTGGAATAAATATTAAGGAGCCATAAGGGAAAAAGAAAATCTTTCCCATAGTAATGGCCCTTTTAGAATGGGTGCAGGTGCATGGGGGGATGGGTGGGCGGTGGATGGGGTGCCTTCTCACGGACCCACCCACCTCCACATACGGCGCATCCAGCATTAGTGCCCATTGCTCCGTGCGTGGGTGATGCATGGCACGAGAGCACACATGCACCCCCACCCACCGGTCACGGCGTTCGCAGAGACACCCACCCATCCCCCTGCACCTGCCGCGGCATTCAAACAGACACACACCCCTGCAAAGGGGGGGAAGGGGGAGGGCATCCATTTGGAAAGGGCCAACATGATCCAGCACAAGAGGAGATATGGTAAATGCAGTGTACATGAAATTCACTGGTACCCATTAAATAACTCATTTCCTCATTTTCTGGTCAGCTGGGAGCGCCCTTCTAGAGGTCAGTGTAGCCCAGGGGCAACTATGGAGAGGGCATTCTCGGTGGTCGCACCTCAGCTGTGGAATTCCCTTGTGGCAAGGCTCGCATGGCCCCAGATCTCCCTCCCTTCCACCATATGACTTAAGACCTGGCTGTTCCGCCAGGCATTTAGTGGGGAAGATGGGGTTTAGGGTGGGGGCTGTAGGTTAGGGAAGGAGATCTATTGTTTTTGCGTTCTTTGATTGTGGTGTGTTAGCTTGTTGTTTTATTGTTTTTATATATAAGCTGCCTGGAGGTGCAGGGTAACACAATGTGTTAAATAAATAAATTCTGACAAATTTGATGTGAACAATAAAAGTGCAAATTAAACAATAAAAATCAATTCTACTAGGACTTTTGGAAGTTACAGTAAAAGATACCTGAAAGGCACTTTCCAACACAGGCAGGGCAAAACTCAAAGTCAATGTTTTTTCCCCCCTTCGGTGCAATCCTCCACCATTCGACCTTAAAGGTGGCAGATACACCCTTAAAGTTCTCAACGGGGGTGCAGGGGGGGAGTGTAAAGAGGGAGACAGAAGGTAAGATAATTAATAATAATAATAATTAATAAAAAGTTGGTCTTCTGGTTAAGGCACAGGCTTGCAACTCAGGATTATGCAAATTTGGCTCTCAGTTGTTCTGCAGCCTTTTTTTATCACATAGAGCAGAGGCGAGCAAATGGTGGCTCAGGAGCTGCGCGTGGTTCTTGAGAGCACCCGCACCGCAGCCCTCACCAGAAGTGGCTGCCTGGGGGGGGGAAGTCCATGTGGCTCCCTCAAAAGCAAGAGAAGCTGAGCTACCATTTCAGCTGCTGGAGTCTCGTAGGGGCTGTAGGAGCATGCCATGTGCTGCTGCCTGAACTGACCAGACTGTCTTGAAGCGAGGACTCTGATGTGACCGGGGGGGGGAGGGGGGGGGATCATGTGAAGCCATGCTGCCCCGCCCCTGGGATTGGGGGGAAACTGTGATGGATGTAATGCGGGTTGTGGCTCTCGACAATAGGAAAAGTTTAGTATGCAGCTCTTGGCCTTGAAAACTTTGCTCACTCCCAACCCATAAAAAGTCAGTCTTGCAGTGTCTTAATGCCTCATTTGTAAAAAGGAGATGTTAATATTTGTTTCCCATCTTACTCTTGGAACAATCCTACTGATTTTAAGATAAAGAAGAGCAGCACCTACATTCAAGTGGAGCACAATTCTTGTCAGCCGGGTTTCCACTTAAGAGGAATGATTTACTTTCAAGCTTTACTAGTGTGTTCTGCATGCTTCTCAACAGTGTTGTTCACAAATACTGGAGAAATGTTAGCCATTAAGGTTTAAGGAAGCTGAAAAAAAGGAGAAAATGAACTGTCCCCAGAACATATCAGATTATTTTAGGGAGACTTGTATTTAAAAGCCCTACCTGAATTACACTGTAACAGTGTCAGTAAACTCTGGGCTTAAATGGAGCAGCATATGAATTTTGTTTTGTAGAACCTGACACCTTAATTATTAAAAAACGTTCCCTTTACAGTATAAATATCTACCAATAAGAGTCACATTTACCATCTAGGGGAGATAAGTCTTAGCAGCACGTTTACCTTCCCTTATGCACAAATAATACTCCGGGGGGAAAAAAGACTTTCCAGACTGCTTTAGAGAATATTAACTAGAAATCCAGAAGGGACATCTCTTTCGTTCCCATAATTCATGACCAACATTTCATCCCAGGGTTTAAAATCACAATGGGTGTTAACTGACGAGACGGGAGCCTGCTGGAGTCTGGGTTCGCTCTGGGCAGCCTCCATGCGCTGCCACTCACATGGTTCAGTGGACAAACTCAATAAACAGGAGGTGCCGCACACCGTCCGCCTCCCGCAAACTCACAGCCACAGTGAATTCTGAGTACAGGAAGCCAACCCTCCACTGTGTGTGTCCATTTACTTTTTTTGTGTGTGCAATTTTTGGAGTGCTCTGAAAGCTAAAGTAAGCAGTCAACGCGCCAGCGAGAGTGGTGAGAGAGCCCACTCCTCAGACCACTCTAGGCACTGCATCTAGGACTCTAAGGTTCTAGCGGACCTGTATGCAGGCAGAGGCTGCGCACACTCCAGTAGATGGTAAAGCAGCCCCATGGGTGCACATTAGCCAACATTTGCCCACACGGCGGACTCCACGTTCTCCAAGATGACACCATGAGCGGGGGCTGGATGGCGATCCGGTGTCTAGTGAGAGCAGACATCCGATGAACACCTAATAAATAGTGTGGTCTAACATGGGCTAATGTTAACTAATGTGCACTATTGTCTCATTTGTTTTCACCCGACAATTAGCTCAACTCATTGTTGCCTATAAGCGTAATATTTTAGTTTTTGTTCTTTATTCAGGAGGCCCCAAATCATGACACTTTCTAGATTTCCGGTGTGCATAGATTTATTCTGGAAACCTGACTGCAGAGTACCTTGAAAATAAGTCATATAAGAAACCCAGGTTTATTTTAATCTCATGAAAAGCTCATTATTTTAAGGGCTCTGACTCATGATTTTTAAAAAAATAAAATAAAATTCTGTGCAAATCAGACTCTTGGAAACGCAGGTGCTCAAATTTAGTATCTACTACTTTATAGCTAGAAGAATTACAGATAATGTCATCTCTCTAGAGTGAAAAGTGAACAAGAAATTTAAAATGGCAGGGCTCAGACGGTATACATCTCCATTTTTGCTAAAATCTTTTAATCCCAACAACTACTTAACAGCTTCCTTTATCAAAAGGGTTCTTAAACTGTCCTCCCAGTCCCTACCACTTCAATTAAGGTGAGAAAGTTAACAATAACCGTTCTGTAACACCTACAAGGACAGTGCTGAAGCAAAGCCGGTAAAATAACAAGAAGTTGAGTAAAAGAGCAAAAAAACAAATAACCACAACCCATTATACCCCTTCTACATTATGTATAACCAAGATGAGACAACACTAATTATGTTTTTAAAGTGGATTTTTCCATTGTACTGGAAAATAACATAAAATTATCATCCTTTGTCGTTCCCCCTCCCAATTCTCATTCATTCTTTCTTCCAGTTTACCCTTCAGTTCTTTGGAGAGGTAAAGAGGTATTGCAGGGATTACACACAGCTATCCACTCCAGTCACAGCAGTGGTTTGCAGTAATTTTGTCACAGAGGATCTTTGAAATTGATTACTTCCTACTTCAATTTAGAGATTGCCTTTGTTTGATCAGTCTAATAACTTTGAATTCTCTAACAAACATTTTCTTCTAATCCCCACAGGAGAATTCAACACCAGGTCCCCAGCTTTGAAGGCCTTATCAAAACCATGTTTGATGGGCAGTTGGCGACCAAGCCTACCTTTCCCATCTCAAACAAAATTGGTATTTTCCCTCTTTTTCCCCCAGTAAATCTAATTTTCCCTTCTCTATTCATTTTTGGACCTTCCATATGCAAAATTAGGCTACAACCCTGACAACACATTCTTAAACTTAGTCCAACTGAATTCAGGTACATTACTGGTATGCAATGTGCATAGGTGGCTAATGGAGGGGGGAGCGGCCATGGGGGGGCATTTGCCCCCTGAGATTTTTGGAAGCTCTATAAAACCCTTACCCAGCCCCTGCGCCCACCACTATCGACACCAGTCACCTATGCTGGTATACCAAAATGTTATGCATAAGTATAAGGAGGATGTGACACCTTAAAGTGTCATCTCAAAACTGACCAATGCTGCTTTTTAAGGGCTTATTCTTACAAGCACTGTTTTGAAAGCAAATACCTCTGAACTCACCTTAACCTTCCCCTGTGTTCCAACAAGGGGGAGGGATTAAAGGGAGAATAGGGAGTGAGGGCAAGTACTTACCTCTCCAAATACTGGAGTTAAAATGGAGGAAGAGAAGGGCTCCAAAATTGGGAAAGGGGACTCTCATCTATACTGGAGCAAGGACATTACCCTGAACACTTTGGCCCTCTGTCTCAGCAGTCCTCAGCACTTCCTCCTAGGTGTGTGGGGGGTGGGGGAGGGACATTTGTCTTACCGACTGCCTTTTATTCCAGCTACCCCTGCTTACAGTTTCTTGTGGGCTCCCAAGCAGCATTGCTCTTGATTATATCTTTATTTCTCTGCCAAATGGTAGCTGGTAAGTGTATTTGATATACTCTTAGTGTGGGGGGTGGGGGTGGGGGAGGTTTGTTGGCTTTTAAAAAAAAGTTAATTATATCATTTAATTGTGAATTGTTGTACAACTGTGGGAGCTCGTTGGGGAGAGACGGGGAACAGAGAGGAAGCCAAGGAGTCAGTTGATAAAAGGTATTTTTGGTAAATATTGACAAGCAATAAAAACTAATGAGACATAAAAAAGCAGGAAATTAACTTTTCCTATTTTCATCTGTTCTATCTACATGGTTTAAAAATACCAGCTTCAAACTGTGATGTTCTAGGGACACTCAGCTGCAACTTCACTTCCAAGACCGTTTCCTTGGCAACCCTATAATCCATCTGGCTGCACACAGCTAAATTATACTAACATATTCCCATATATACCAGAAATAGACTAGAAAGGAATTTATATTTTCATGTGTGCAAAGTCACTAGTGGTAATTCACCAGATGCTAATGAAACACATAAGTTAAGAGTTCTTTTAAGAAAGAGGCAGTCTGCCTCAATTGATTAGATGTTTTAGGGGGCTTGAAATCAGACTCGCTTTTAAGTTGACTAAAAAAATGCCAGTCTTCCCATTGTAATCAGTGGAGGTGCTCAAGATGACAACCCTTAAAGAGAGAAATACTGGCAGAGACTTTTCCTAAAAAGAATCTTCAACTTTAAAATTCACCTCCTTTCGCTTTTTCCAAAAGCCCAAGATTTAACAACTCCAGGACACACTAAAATGCTCTCTTGAGCCCAAGAGGAGAAATCTGAGGGACAAGGAATTTGGTGCTGCTTAAAATGTGCAATCAAAAGTTATACCAGCTCAATAGGCCATTGGGTCCATTATGGTGTGATATGGCCTGGAATAAAGGCATCCCTTTGCATTAAGGCTACCGTCCGTTGTGTGTAACTTTCATACAGGTACCAAGAGTGCGGTCAATCACTTTGAATAAAATACATCCAGCCCAGTTCACATCACCCAGCCGCTGTTGAACTGATAGTGGTTCTTTATGCTGCTTCCATTGGTTATTGGTAGTCTGTTGTCCACCAATAACCAATTTCAGTGAAAACGTGTCAGGGTGGGGGTTGTTTTTTTCCCCTAAAGGCTTTATATGCTTTAGTTACACTTCACTATTTACTGGTTTTTGTGAACAGACTATATGCTTTTGTTAGCCAGTATTGGCAATCTCAGCTCTCTTTCCAAGGTCACCAAACCCCACTGCTCAAAGACATATGTACTGGAGACCACCCACTCCAAGGATTCATTGGCCCTGGCCTGGAAACAGCGCTAACTTCTCATCTCTAGTCCAGCTAAAATCCGAGTGGGGACATCCAAGAAAGGTTTTGACTCCTTCTGCCTGACGTGTATTGGTTCTGCAGATAGTCTCCCCATCACTATGGTTGGGAATACCAATGCCTTTCTAAAGTACTAGTCTCACACACATTTCTGCCTGAACAGAAAGAGCACAAGCATACCTCCTACATGCTTCAGGGAGGACTTTTGACTATTCTACTTTGTGTGGGTGTGTGCATGCTGTATTTCTTAAAAATCAGAACAGCTATAATTTGGTATAACTTTTTATATCCTAAAATAATTACTCTACAGATGCTAACTTGCACTTAAGATTTTAAAAAATTACAGCAAACAACAGTTAAGACTATTGGGACTATAGTTAAAGCTTAAACTGCCAATTACACACACAGAGAGAGACAGACACCCTAGCTCTTGTAAACTATATTTATACCTACAGAAATACTGGGTGAAAACATTTCATGTGACAAAAGGTACGTATATGGTTAAATGGCATAAGCAACGTGTGATTACCTAGAGAAATCACAATTTAAGGAAAGTACACAATTCTTTCACACTCTAATGAAGAATCATTTTCAAACTTTCAAAAAACCTTCCTGATTCCTATTTTGAAAAATTAAACTCTTTTCTATCCTTACAGCCTACAGTAAACCCTACACTTTGTAGGATTTGTGAGGAAGTATAATTTTGTGGAATATACAGCTGAAACAGAAAAACCTAAAGCAGTAAGTTGTGCTCCAAATAATATGCTTTCCAAACTCTATTCTTTCTTTACAGCTGTATGCAACATGGGCCCTTTTTACACAGATGCCGCTGTGGGCTGTGGGTGGCCCGATCTCCTCTGGAGGAGCATGTTCACCCCTGCATGCCCAACACCTGATCAAGGAAGTGGGCCATGTGCAAAGCTCTTCCCATCCACCTAACAGCTGATTGAGAGGAGGGGGCCTGGAGGAATAAGCACACTCCTCCAGGCCCGCGTCCCCTAATCAGCTGTTGGGCGGGCTGGAAGAGCATGCATGCTGCTCCCACACACCCACCCCAGCAGCTGTCTAGCAGTAGCAGGCCCAATCCTGCACAGCAGGAGTCGGGGTATCCAGCCCCGTGTGGTTGGCTGGCTCAGCCCAATCCATGGAGTGGAGGGGCTGGTGATGACTGGGTGGGGATGGGAGATCATGTGGCCTGTTCTCCTAACTGGCCAAAAGTGTGGCAGCTGCAACTATCCTGGAGGAATAAGCACACTCCTCCAGGCCCGCGTCCCCTAATCAGCTGTTGTGCGGGCTGGAAGAGCATGCATGCTGCTCCCACACACCCACCCCAGCAGCTGTCTAGCAGTAGCAGGCCCAATCCTACACAGCAGGAGTCGGGGTATCCAGCCCCGTGTGGTTGGCTGGCTCAGCCCAATCCATGGAGTGGAGGGGCTGGTGATGACTGGGTGGGGATGGGAGATCATGTGGCCTGTTCTCCTAACTGGCCAAAAGTGTGGCAGCTGCAACTGCCCACCCCATCTTGTGTGGCTTTACCATCTTTCTCCCTTTATACATGTTGAATAATCCACTCTGCAGAGTCCTACTGTTTTTTTTTTTTAAAAAAGTTACTCCACTTTCTGAGTTTAGGAAAGTCTGTCTGAAATGAATTAACCCAAATACAGGATGACGCTAGATAAACCTCTTGTGTCCATTTAAGATGAAGACCATGTCTGGAAATCCCAAAGTTTAGGGTCTAATACAATAGTATCTTTTATTAATAATAAATAATAATAATAATACTCATCAAATATTTTAGGATGGAGAGCTTGCAGCTGCTACTTTGTAGTACAGTTAGTGACTAAGGCCTTGTTTACATGTTACAGTAAGGGTTTACCATATCCCACAGCAGAGAAATCAGATGATCATTAGCTGGTGGAATCTTTAATTATGTGACTACTCAGAAGTAGATGATCAGCTACCACACATTACCTACCCTCACAACCATCTCTTATGGACATTAACAGTGGGTGGAAACAGAAGTGATGGCCTTGCAGCAGTAGCCCAACCCGGGTCAGGAAGCCACTACATACATGGCCCAGACTGGGTTGCATCGCACAACCAACATGCCCACAACCGGGCCACTACAGAGATACACAAACGTGCGGCCAACTGGCCCCATCCCCCCATGCCATGACAGGCAGCTATGACGGTCAGTCAGGATGGATCCAATCCAGGCCATGTCTGCTGGGCCACAGCAGACATGATAGCCTGTGGGGCCCAATTGGGCAGACCTTAGCCCAGGCTGTGGCCTGGAAATAGTCTGGGGGTGAGAGCCCAGGCTAGCTGCTGACAAGGCCTGGGGCAATTATCTGGTGGCGCTTGCATCAAAGCAGCCCAGTGTCGCATCTGATTTTACCCAGTGTTACTGTTACATTTGTGTGCCTGTGAGATGTAACTAACTACCCCTTACATAGGGAGAGGGATAGTTTAAAAGTAACTGCCGCTAATGTATATATTTTTTTCTATTTAAAATATAGTTCCTTGAAAAAGTCGACTGCATTTAATTCTTATGCTTTTTAAATTCTACATACTCATCCATTATCAGAAGTCTACACAGACACTAATTATCAAGTTTGTAGCATTTTAAAATAAGTGTCCATGTGATCACACACAGATGGAATAGCAATTTTTAATTCATGTTCTAAAAATGACATAGCAATGTATCTCATCTTCATATATTAATAATCACTTCTAAATTCAGAATTGAACTTTTTAGCTTAATAGCTATTTTTATCACATGGAGTGGGGTGGGGGGGGAGATCCCACCATTTGGGAACATGGATACATCGCCTCCATATATGTCCTAACAAGGAGAACTTCAAGTTTCTGTGCCAGGGGTAAGAAACCTTTTCCCTCCCAGGGACCACTTTGAAAATTAGTACAAGCTCCAAGGGCCACATAAAAGTTGGGGTGGGAGTGCTTAACGGGCACTCCCACCCCTTCTCAGAAAGAGAAGGGTCCATCTTGTGCCTTGGATCTGTCCCCCGTCTTGTGTGCATAACCTCATCTCTGCTCCCTTACCCTGAGCTCAGTTTTTCAGTGCTTGTGGATGAGAACTGGATACAGGAGGCAAACCCAGAAACTGGAAAAAGGCCACATAAAAGCTAGTTGTGGCCTACATTTGACCCCAGGGCTGAGGTTTCCCCACCACTGTTCTATATAGATGATACTAAATCCCTGTCAAAATTCAACATGTATTCTCCGTAGCCCTGGATTTCTGTAAGGAGACAGGAACATTTTCCCACTTGTGGTCAATGTGTTCAATTCTCAGAATGTTTTGGTTAGGGATATTTAGGGCTGTAGGGCTAACTAGGGAGTGAATTTTACCATTGGACCCTCTGACCTGTTGAACATCCCCTAGTAAGGTCAAATTCTGCTAGAATGAGAAATTAATCTCTTTATTATTTTTAGGTGCCAGGCTTTGTGTAACTCGTAAATGAAAGGAAGTCTTGTCTCCCACTATTAGTGATATGCAAAAATATGGAAAATTTTGGTGATGGAAATATTGTCCCATCAAAACAGAATCTGAGAGTAAACAAAAAGAGAGATAATTGCTTAGTGACATTGCTTCCGTTTATAGGGCATGTACAGGAAAGAGATCCTCCAACAAGAAAGCCAGATGTTTTGGAACAAGATTTGAATATTAAAAGAAACAAGCAAGCATCTGTGATGGAATCTAGGAATATAAAAATATTTCTATGCTCCCCCCATGATTTTCCCCCTCATTTGTCGCAAGCTATCAGAATGACTGTACTACAGATGATATTGCTGATGCCTTAATAATAATCTATTAAAAATCCATTTCTCCTTTTCATGATTTCATAGATTTTTCCTTTAAAAAAGTCAGTCCTGGGTAGTAAGACACCCACATGAATTCTGACAGATGCTGCTCCTAGCTAAATTGGGTGTTTTTCCAAACAAGCAAGCCAGGGGGAGCGGGGGGACGGGGCATCTATGGCCATCGCATGGCTCTGCCACGGAGCTCCCATGTAGTTGGAGTATGTGGGGAGCAATTCAAACAGGCAGCTCACAGCATGGCTACCCCGGCCAGAGAGATAGCTGTCGTATATTTGGCTGACTCCACGTGGTGCCCTCTGGATTTTTCAGCATTGCTCTGCAAGTGTCATGAGTGGGTGCTCTGTGGCTCACGGGAGCCCAAATCCAGATGCTCCACCTTCAGACGGTCGGTCGGATCCATGGTTCATGGACAGCCATGCGGGGTAGCGTATTGTCTGAAAACACCCATTGTTAATTTTGCTTGAATAAGCAGCACTGGACTGGCCCCGTGATGAAGGAATATATGTGATTTAAGAAAGTCTACTTAACCCAGAAGGAAAGAGGAAGAAGAGTACAAAATCTAAGACAACAGAAATCCTTTATTATTGAAGTGTGAGGCGCAGAAAGTCTCATACTAAACTGGTGGCTCCCAGTCTTTTTCCTGCATGTCATGACCCTTCTTGAGAGTTCATTAGTATCTTCCAAGCCCAGAGAGCAACAAACACATGCAAAGTATACCAAATATTATTCAGGACTGCAACCCCATCTGCAGATCTCACAACCTCATTTAGAGTTGTGATCCATTGTATGGGAACCTCTGTACTAACTACGTCATGGAGGGGAAGAAAAAAGCTTCCAACACAGAGCTGACGTGGCAATTGAAATTTAAATGTTAGGGTAACCATGGATTTATCCCTCTTAAAATTCCACATCTCACAAAGTAAATGCAACAGCTAGAGGGTCCTGATGGACGGGGGGAGACACCTCTATCTTGCAGCACATCAGAAAATTAAAAAAAATTAAGAGATTTGTGGGCTGATACTAGTTTGCTTTGAATAAACATACCCATTATTGTTTAACTAGGTAGCCATTGCATCAGCAGCATCCTATGATGGGCCAAAGGACACTCGGGAAGTTTTTAGATGAGACGCTAACATGCATGACCACCCAGTGGACATGTGTGCAAATGCCCATCTAAAAGTGACAGTGGCTGGGGGTGCACTCCCGTGACCCACACACCTCCACCCATCTCTGCACAAAGCAATCCAGGTTTTTCCCGGTTGCTCTGTACAGGGACATGAATGAGCAGCACATGTGCACACCTGGCACACACCCATCCCCTGCTGTGTGAATGTCCCACCCCCACTCACTGGACATCTGTGGCCCTTTTCAAAACTGGGATGGGGGGGGGGCGCCCACGGACCCCACCCACCTCCACGGAGCATCCACCATTGGCTCACATTGCTCCGTGCGTGGGTGATGGGTGGAGGTGGGTGGAGCACGGGAGCACACGCATCCTCACCCACCGACCATGGCATTCATACAGATGCCCCCATCCCCCCTGAGGCAATTCCATAGATGCCCCCCCCAATACATGGGCGAGGGGGAGGGGAGCTGTCTGTGCAAAAAGGCCCTGTGACTCACCTCCCAGCCAGGTCCATTTAAAAACTGCCTCAGGGTGCTAATGTAGTTAGAAAACATTTGAGGTGCACCTACATAATGGGGGTTTTGAGACAAGACACTACCTACCCACCCACCTCCCACCCACTATACATGTTGCAGGGCACCCACAGGGCAACACTGCAGCCCTGCAACATGTACAGTGGGTGGAGAGTGTCTTGTCTGAAAATGCCCTCTCTTACAGCAGAGATGTGGGAACTTCCTTCTCTGCGCTACTTCCATTCTCACTCCCATTTAAATCCATCCCACCACTGCTCTTCCCATGGCCAATACTGATGTTGCCTGCCACTATCCTCTTATCCAGCCTGCTTTGCTTCTTGCTTCTGCTGCCACTTGCAGCTGATCTCTGCTATGCTGCTGCATTAGGGTTCCCAGGGTTGAGACCATGGGGGAGGAAGCTTCATTAGTTTTCCTGCCGCTCCTGCCCTCCATTAAGATAGAAGACCCCTCTATGCATTTCTCTTTTGACTGCTCAAGCTTCCTGGTTATTTTATTTATCAAATTTATATTATACCACACTTCCAACAAGGCTCAGGGTGGCTTGCAATCCATAAAAAAAACCCAGTAAAATTCATACAATAAAGATGCCCATCCCTCCCCTCAGACTTCCACAGCCCTACTGAGAAACCCAACCAAGCCCTATTAGTATTTATGCCTGCCTGCCTGCCAAAGGCTCTTCCAAATAAAAACCTGATATTAGTTATGGGAGTGGATTTTCCCCTTGTTCTCCCCGTAGTTCAAGTTGTGACTGTCTCAGGGTGCAGCTAAACACCTAAAGCATCCCTGGGTTCTTCAGCTGCTGAGCTGAGCTGAAGAATCTAGGTAACTGAGGGAGAACTTAGAAAAGGACTACAGGACGGAAAAGCGAGGAATAAGAGTTACACAGCAAGTGACTTTACATGTACTTGGCATAGCTCCTGCTGTCTAACACGGAACAAGCAATAAAGTTGGTCTCTTGAAGCAAGGTTTTTGCCATGGTGCAAACAGTTTTGCTGTGGCTTGCTCCCCAGAACATAGCTGGAGTACGTCTGACAGGCACTGTGGTGCAACTGATAACTGTGTATTTAACGTTTGTTTGACAGCACTCCGCTATGGGATATCACTCCTCCAAGCCACCGGGGGAAGATTCTATTTCCTTTGGGGGCAGAAGTCCACACAATGCTGAGCTATTTGGATATTGGAACCACCGGTTAATTTCACTTCTAAGCAGCAGGGATTGCTGGGTGTGTGAGTCACAGGCGTGCCTGTTTCTGAGGCTTGCTGAGTTTGTCAATTTCACTTCCCAGTCTAGCTGGGGATGGCTGTGCTTGGGAGCTGTAGGCTTGTTCTTTGGATAGGTATGCCTGGTTGTCAGAGTCCATAGGCTAGAAGCATACAAATAAGGTGGCAACATAAACATGGAGCCACAGGATGGTATCCTAGGGTACTTTCAGACATGACACTAACCACCCTTTAACCACCCTTGGTGGTTATTTATGCATGTTGCAGGGCTGTATTGGTGCCCTATGCAGCCCTGAAACATGCATAAATAACCACCACGGGTGGTTAAAGGGTGGTTAGCGTCATGTCTGAAAGTACCCCTTGTCGGTGCCATGTGGTTGTTTTTCCCCATGGCTAACATACTGTGTAAATGCACCCAGTGCATGACAGCATGCAAAAAGATGAGTGAGACACTGTGAATGTGACTGCATTTGATCAAAATAAGAGAACAGAGGGAAGAAAAATTATGTTGTGTTAATTTGTAAACAGATGCTGGCAGAATCCACGTGCCTCAATCTTGTCCTCTCTACTTTGTTCAGCCTTCTGGTCAATTCTAAATTGACAATGTGGTCCCAAGACAAAAGGAGTTCCCCATCTCTGTGACAGAGCATTGAAGCTGAAGAATAGAAATAGGGTAAGAGTTAAGTTGCTCAGTCTAAACAAGTTTTCTGTTTTTCTGAACAGTTTACTGAATGATGTTCCACAAACATGACATTGCATTTATTTCCTGGTTATACTCACTAGACCAGATTTTCATTATGGTACCAGGGTACTGTACGGTTGTTTACAGACTGGAACTGTACTGAAGAGCAAATAACCTGATATTAGTCATGACCATTTAATCACAATATTTATCATGAATAAGCATTGCAAAGTCTGGCCCTAAACAGTTTGGGTGAGCCTGTGTAGCCGAGTGGCTACGGTGTCCAGGGTTCCAATCCCATTTTAGCCATGAACCCATTGTGTGGCAGCCTTGGTTCCAATTCTGTAAAATGGGGATAATAATGACCTACTTCACAATATTGTTGTGAGAGTGAACTACATAACGTTTGTGAAGCACACTGAACAAAGTGCTATACCACTAACTTCAGTAAGGGCAGGATTGCATAATCCACTACAAGCGTGCTACTCTGTCTTACAGTTAAATGATTTAGCTTTAAAGTGTTTCTTTCAACATTGTCTGTGCTCAGTGCACTTAAACACCAAAGTTGAACTGAACACCATTATTTCCTCTTCAAGAGGAAAATGCTTGTACATCTTCTTCTTCTCCTCTCAGCACCGTAACTTGTAATTTTATTACTCCAAATAGATAGATAATTTACTGTAGATAAAACGGCCACAGGCCTTAACAACATTGCAGAACAAACAAACAAACAAACAAAGAAAGAAATACTATTAAACAGATTACATAAAAGGGAGGGGGGCGGGGAACAAGCCGAAAACAGCATCAGAGTTCGATACCATAATAAAAGCTTTACAAATTTTAGTTGGTGCTACTAAAACTTTTGCAACCAGGGCGAAAATAGAGGGGTCAGATCCCATAAAAAGATACACCACCATATCAAGTTGACTACAGGGAAGCATATTTATAATTAACGGAGCAATGAAACATTCACAGGGATCTCTATATAGCTGGCAGTCAAAGAGAACATGCGACAAGGACTCAATTACACCCCAAGAACAGCCCTTACAAAGTCTCTGGGGATAGGCGACATTGGCCATTCTGCCCTCTGTTATGGCTGATGGCAACAAGGAAAATCTCCCCAATGTAAATTCACGTCTCCAGATATGTCCAGCATACATAGATAGATGCGCTTAGATCACAACTGAGCAGGTTTTCCAGCAGCTGGCACTGAAAACAATGGGACTACTCCCAAGCGCTTAAATTTAAGTATGTCTAAAATACCCAACTGAATCTTAGCTTTACATAGCAATGACTCTTTTTACATAAAGAGTCATTATCCACTATAATTTGGCAATTGAGGTGTGCTGAACGTTTTGAACATTAAAATTCATCTGTTACTCATACATTCTGAGATTTCATTCAAGTAATCTTACTTTAACAGGCACAGTGATGTCTCAGTTTAGGAAATTAAAGCAGCTACTTAACTTTCAGCAAAGGCCCTTTTTACTCAGGCAGCACCCACACATGAACATCCAGAATTCTGGGTGTTCATGCTTTGGTGACTCTCGCGTAAATCCCACAGCGGGGGGGTGGGGGTGGGGTGTGCTCCTGCGCACACACACACCCCACTCATCCCTCACGCACGGCGAAAACAGCGCTTGCTCCATGCATGTAGATGGGTGGAGGTGGGTGGAAATGGCTGTGCGTCCATTTACGCCCTCGCCCCACCCATCGCACGCGGACTGCGGTGCACACCAACACCCCCCCCCCACGCACGCCATGGCCTGTGTGTAAAAAGGGCCATATTCTGGGACTTAACCACATGTTTTAGTGGTTTCCTGAATCAGTGGGTGAAGACAGTCATAACACTAGCTCCACTTAAACACCACTTTAACACCTCTAACATTTCTTATGCATGTTGCAGGGCTGCATAGGGCACCAATACAGCCCAGCAGTGTTGAAGTGGTGTTAAAGTGGAGTTAGCATTATGTCTGTTTTCACCGAGTGTCAATAACCAGTCTTCTAACCACTTACTCTGGGGTTGTTCCATGGAAATCAATAGGATGACCCCAGAGTAAGTAATTTGAGGACTGTGGCTTAGGGGTGCAAAATCATCTTAGGAGATGAGTCATTGGCTTCAATGGGCAAGGATCACACACTGAAAGACTGGAGCCCTGAAACTCACCCTTGTACTCGTTTTGGAGGGGGGAAGAGGGTAATTCAAGTTGTTTTAAAACAGTCAAAACATTTGAGTAATTTAACACCACAGGAGGTTAAACAATCTCTCTCAGGCACATGATAAAACACTGCAGCAAAGTAACATAGATATAGTATAGTCATTGGGTTTGTACTGTTACAAGCCACAGCTTAAGTGAGTTGTTATAATGTCACCAGACTCCCTGTCAAATTATTTCTTTTGCTACTTAAAAGTCACTGTAACTTATCCATTTTCTTCTTCATTCCATTTCATAAATCCTTGAAAAGGAGTGAAACACGAACTTAAGTTACGAATTACACTATTTTTAGTTCTCATGGGATAGCTACTGCAATCTACTGTTCTCCCGCTTTGGCAAATCCTGTTGTGCATCACTTTACAACTACTCAAAATACTGCTGAAAAGATTACTTTCCTGGCTAGTTCTAAAGATGTTAACATATGAGACAACAGGCCTCTGGAGTCCAGGTTTGGTCCATGCAGCCCCCCCTCACATTTTAACATGTAGAGCTTAACGAACAGGCAGCCCCCATGTGTATTTATTTTGCTTGCAGGCAGCCCCCACTCAACCCCAGACTCACAGGTTTAGTGTGACAAGCCTAATACATGGGCAGGCATTCTTCCCTGCCATGCTCTACCCACCACTACCACCAGTATCCCTCCCCCTATGATTACTCATAGCCTTGGCAACCATGGGAATAAGTCAACCCAACTGCTTCTTTCTTCCAGACTATGACTTGTGAAGGCAGTCCAGCACCTGCTATGCCCACCCACTCATGGAGGTTCATACCTGGGTTTATGCCTGTCAGCACTTAGCAGCTGGAAGTAACCTTTTGCTATGCACAGTATGCTAAGTGTACCTATAGTGAGCATTGACAATGAAAGTGAAAACTGAAATCAAAAGCAAACCAGTCTTTCCATGTTTGCCAACTATTTTTGCATCCACAGTTCACAGCGATCTATGGGCAGGTAAGCAGCACAGAGTTTTATTGAGCTCTTGCCTGCCCCGATGTTGGAAATCCCACTCAGTTCACATAAACCCCCCAAACATGCACTTCTCATACCCCCTTTCTATCATCTTCTACATTAGCATACAGTTGGGGCGGAAAACATCTCCACTTGCCAGGGTGCTGAGAAGTACCTGTCAGGAGAGAGAGCTTCAGACACCAACACCCTGCACATTTCTGTACCCACCAAGACACTGGTCTGGAGGAAAGAAAAAAGCAGACTGGTGGAAGACCATGCTGTCTTATTGGGGAAAATGCCAAGTGGATCGCACCCTCACCCTGCAGATAGAGATCTTCAGGTCGTGACTAGAGAAACAGAGCATGGTGTTATGGTTACCCATCCCAGTCGAGAAGCACGTGGCCATCGTCATTTGGAAGCTCATCCTGCTGCTCTGTCGCCCAGCAATATGGCATTGGAACCTCCATGGTGGGCACCATACTTATCAAGGTTTGCATCATGTATGTGGAAGTGCTGCTGGACCGGTTGATGTAGTTGGCTGACCCTGTGGAGGTGATGGAGGGCTTTTGGCGGAAGGAGTTCCAAACTGTACAGGGGCAATCAATGCCCTTCCCACAGTAAATACAACTACTTAAACCACAAGGGGTTCTTCTCCGTCATTCTCCAGGCCATACTGGACCATGCCCTGCTCATGGATGTGATGGCCAGATGGTCCAGGAAGAACCACAATGCCCCCATCTTCTGTCAGTCCCACTTCTTTGGCCACATTCACACTGGAGACTTTGGACCCTCCACAGAAACATGCATTAAGGGGTTGCTCCTGAGGCCTGTTGTTCTCGAGGACCCTGCCTACTGACTGAAGTCCCGGCTCATGAAGGCCTACAGCATTGCCTGCACCCCAAAGCAAAGGTACTTCAACCGGCAGCTCGGTGCCACCCACTCTGGCCGTTTTTAAATGGATCACGGTGGGTGAGGGAATGGGTTTCTGGCCACGGTGGGTGTGCACTTGTTCCCACAGGCACACACCTAGCTCCACCCATGGGGCATTGGAGCCCATTTCTCCGTGCGTAGATGATGGGTGGAGATGGGTGTAGCGTGGGAGCATGCACACACCCTCACCCATCCCCCGTGACATTCACACGGGCACCTCTATCCATCTCCACACAGCGAAACTACATGGAGATGGGTGGTGGCATCTTGTGTGAAAAGGGTCTCTGTTGTGGAGAGGGCTTTGGGGGATATTAAAGCAGTGCTGGATATCAATAGCTGCTAGGACTGATTTCCAGCCGGAGATCACCCCCTTGCTAACAACCACCGCCTGTGTTCTCCACAACATCCAGACCAGCTGGGCTGCACTGGAGAACCCCTCGTCAGTCAGCTCCAACGAGCAAGTGACCATTTCAGGACCAGCTGAACAGAGCAAAGGAGCACATAGCCAGGGAGATCTGGAACGCCTTAAGACAGCACATCAACCACAATGCTAACACAAATCAGTGACACTTTAATAAAGCTATTACATTATTATTATTTTTTAATGTTCAATGAAGCCTTTTAAAATGTTTTCAGTGTGTCACTGTGTTTTTCTCTGGCCCATCCAGCCCCCTTTCTCCCCACCCCCTATGCTATTTCTCACCCTTCCCTTTCCCTGTATTGGCATTCATAGGCTAGCTGGCCTGAACCTCTGCATTTCCTACTGGCATTAGTAGGCTAGCTGGGTCTGGAAATGCCAAGAGGAAGTGCACAGGCATGCTGCCAGCTATGGGTCCCCCATCTCCCCTCAAGTGCAAGTGCTTCAAACCCCCAGTCCCAAAGCAACTTATCGCTACGCCACATCCCTCGCCCTCACGTGCATGGCCAGACGAGTGCCCACCTCCCTTTTACCATGCATCCATGTCCTCCTCTTCCCTTTCAATCCAACCCCCAGCCCCCAAACCAGCTTATCACTATGCCATACTACCATTCTCCACTGCCCTCCAAGGGTTCCCCCCCTGCCCTCATGAACAAGTGCATGGCCAGCAGACTCCCCATCCTCACCCACCATTCAAAGTGTGCCAGCCACCACCCACCCTTCCCTTCCAAACCACAGTCCCCAAAGCAGCTTATCACTGTACCATACCGACATTCTCCCTGAAACTTCCCCCCTTTTCCAGAAGGAGCATGGAAACCACTGATTATGAAAAGGTAAAGAACCTTAATCAACAAAAAAAACCCAATAGAAACATTAAATAATTTCAACTAGTGTATTTTAACTATTTAAATATTTTACTACATTACTTTTATTTATTTCTTCCTTTGCCTGCCCCTTTTGGAGCCTGCGGGGCGCATTTACTAGGGTGGTAGGATGGGCAGTGGGACATTTTCCTGATCTTCCACTTCCTCCTCCCACAGATCTGCCTGTGCAGGAGTGTTTGCAGGTGTGCTTGAATGACTGGTAGTGGGGAGGTGTGCCTGGCCCATGAACTGCTGACCAGAGTGAGCACAGGGCAGAGAGGGCTCAGGTGCTTTCCCTGGGGGGAGGGTGGGGATTGTTACGGAAACCAGGGTGGATGGTCAGGATCCAGGTGGGGGTGTGTGAACTGTTGATTGGGGTTGGCAAAGGGCACCTGCCCTTAAGCAACAATGCTTCTGGTCACAGCAACAAAATGCTTGAGCAGGGAAGTCTGGAGATGAATGGATTGACATGGACTGTTTTGAGTCTGTGCCCATACCTCAGTCATCTCCTTGCTCGCTTTCTTGAGTACACTGCCCAACTGCTCAAACTGCTGCCAGAGGCAGTCCCAGTGCCAGTCCTCCTGCTGGTGGTCCAGGCATGCTTTGGCAGAAGAGACCTTGTGTTGTGCCACATTGTGCTGCACAAGCTAGGTGTGTGCAATTTGTTTGTGTTTTTAGAACAAATGAAAATGGGCATTTTTGTTATTTAAAAATTATTTTTTCATTTTGTTTTTTTTTAAATGTTTTTCTGGGCAGCCCGGCACATGGCTCAGGCTGCAAACAGCAGGTGCAAAGGGGAAGGAGGAGTGAGAGCTCAAAATGGCCACCTAAGTTTGATGTCTCTGCAGGCCAATTGGCAGTACAGAGAGATCACAGACCACTGAAATAGACATAAGAAACTGGTCTTTGCTTGCACATGATTGCAACTTGCTTGTACCAATCAGAGGAGCTTGTGGGAGGGCACAGGGAGCTTATAGAAGCTGAGAGCACACAGAGCTCTGCACCTGTGGCTAGCTGGTTGTTGCTCTGTGCACATCCAGTGTTTCGCAGACTTGGCTCTTGTTTTGTGTGAGCTGATCAGTGTGCCTGGTGCTGCTTTTCAGTCGCATTCTTTGGTACAAAAATTAGACCTCTTCCTCTTCCCATTCTCATACCCTCAGTTCCCTCCAATTACACATTCCTAACCCTGTGTGTTCCTGCAAGCTGACAATGCCATCATAACTTGGGTTGCCCACAATGACAAACAAAGCCTGTGTCACTGCCTGCTGCCCACTGCTCCTTTGCTGCCTCCTGCTGCTGCTTCCCAAAAGTCTCTCTCTCTCAGATGCGCTGTGTGGCGAAACGCCAGCAGGGGGCGCTAAACAGCAAGCAGCCCACCTCACTGTTTCTCCAAATCTCTGACCAGGGGTCCCCACAGCTGGCAAACCCCCCCAAAAACCTTGGTATTCCATGCCATCACCCGAGTGTATCCCAGCAGGCATTCACACCACTCAGGAAATGTGAACCCCAAAAGGCATAGGCCTCACAGCTTCCCAAGAGCACTCCCCCTTCCTGGCACTCTTTTCCCGGGATTTCATCCCCTGCGTTGGAGGCCGATCCCCAGAGTCACCCACGGGAGGCTTCCCTTGGTCCCAAAGCTGTTGGCTTCTAGCCAAATAGGTAGTTGCCCCCTCTTTAGTAGCTTGGCCTGGTTACCTGGCCTAAGGAGACGTTTAGTGGTCAGCCACTAACACACACACACACACACACACCCCAGTAGGGTAAAAACAAAACTTAGAATTTACTGGTGTATATAAACAGGAATAAAAGCATAGTTTACACCAAGAACCAAGAGGTGGTAAAAACCCTTTGAGCAATGCGAGTCAATCCTGTTGGGCGTGATAGTCTGTTTGGAACGCGTCTTTCTACAAATGTATCTAATGCAGCAAGTAGATCAGCCAGTACTTAACACAGGGCCTGTTCTGGTCTGATCTCCATAGGGGATGTTTTTCCTATGGAATCCAAGTTCTTGTCCTGGCAAGGCCAGAGTTACAGAGTTACTGCCCAGCCAGGCAGTCCATGTGTGCCTCAGGCAGAGAGGTCACGAGTGTAGCAGAGTGTGCCAGAAAGAGAGACCAAAAAGAGAATGCAAAGCCCCTGGCTCAGTCTTTTTAAAATTTCCCTTCCCACTCCCTGTGATTCGTTCGGGCGGGTCACCTGGCCAAAGGTAGATTGCCCCTGACCAGTCCAAGCCAATCAGGTTTCTGCCTCCTGCTGGCCTTAGAAAATTCTGTAGGAATTTCAGGAAAGTGGGGTCCTAACCATGTGCTTGATTAGAGGCCTAGCACTCGGTTAAGCCTGACTTAAGTTTCATGCAGGGTGTCCTTTTCAGTGCCAGTGGCATTTTGTCACACGCTGCCCCGCTAGGGCAATTGCTGCTGCAAGCTGATGCCCTGCCACCCATTGGGTTGCTGTCACTCCATCCTGTGATGATGGTCTCTCTCACACGTCTTCTGCTCCCCTAGCATGCTCTCAGCAACTCATGAAGCCATGACATGCTAGCTAGTTAGGAGCGTGAGCCTTCTCTCCTTTGCCAGTCCCTGTTGTTTCAGCAGCCAGAGCCTGCGCCCTGTCCACCCGCTGTGTGCCAAACTCTCGCTGGTATTTCTGCCTCCTAGTGGCTCTCTCTTCAACTAGAAGCCTTGCCATAATTGGGGCATCAATCTCCTCCTCTGCTAGTCCCTGCTGCTTCAGTGCCCTTTGCCTGCCAGTTTCTCTGTCCCATGTCTGCCTGCTGCGTGCTAATCTCACACTGACATGGTACCTTCCGTAGGCTCTCCAACTTGAAGCCTTGCCATATTTGGGAAACCACCATCTCCTCCTGTGCAAGTGCCTGGCTGCTTCAGTTCCCAGCACCCACTGCATGCCAGTGTTTGCTCTATCCTCTACACAGCTGCTGTGTACCAATCTCTCACTGATATTTTTGCCATCCTGGAGCACTCTGGGCAAGTTTGGGGAAAGGACAGTGTCAGTTTGCAAGAAAGTCAGCAAGTTTGGGGAAGGCACTTTTGAAAGCACTTTAAGGAAATGAAAAGTTTGGGGTTTATGTTATTTTTAATAACAAAATAGGGCATTTTCATTGATGTTATAAAAACATAAATAATATTTTTTAAATGAAAACAAAACATTTTCTGGTGCACACCCCTAGTATAAGCTGCCTGTGCTCCCAGGCCATGCCATTAATGGCATCCCAAATTTCACCCACCCGCTCTGTGGTCTCCCCAAGCAGTTCCCTTGTCAAATCTTCCCTGTGCCACCAATTCCACAGGTCCTGGTTCCACCGTGAGTTTGTTGCTAGGGGTTCCATCTGTAGCTGTTGTACTGGCAGACCTGTAGCAAGGCAACAAGGAAAGGCATTAGTTCAAACCACCCCCACCTTCCCCCTCCCCCCGTGTTTAAGCACCCACCTGCCCTTGCCACCCAATCTACAGACCTCTGCCCACCATAAGGGAAGCAGGAACGAGTACCTGGCCTATGCTGCTGTTGGAGCAGCTGCTGCAGTGGGATCTCTTGGCCATGCTTTTCTCCTCTTGCAATCACTGTAGAGGAGTGAAGAACATGCAGAAATCAACCACCGCCATTCACCTTTACTATGCAGCTGTGTAAATGCAAACACCCCCCTCAATAAAGGTGGCATCCAGGTCCTCCGTACCCTTGACTAGGACCTCTGGTGGCTCCTCAAACAGGGGATGGCTCTCCAGTTCGAGGGGGTAGACCGTGAGAGTCACGGTACCCGTGCTGGCAGCTACCCTTGCTGGCTCCCTGGCAAGGAGGTGTATGGAGGCATCTCCACCGGCGGAAAAGGCTTCCATGGTGGGAGTGGTTGCAGTGGGAGCAGGCATTGGGGGAGCCATATCAATCTGCTTCTGGCCCCTGGCGAAGGCACAGCCAAGCAGGCGGGATGCCACAATGGTTCCATCCACACACAGGAACTGGTCCAGCAGCTTATAGTAGGGCAATGTTTGCCTCCCACGGCCAGAGGTGAAGATGTTGTCCCAGATCTCTTTGTATCTGCACCTCAAGTACTTGGCCCTCTGATGGTACTGGTTCATGTCCTTGGTGTATCTATGCTGGGCCACCTGGAGAGAGATTTCATGGAATACCGCCTCATTCCTGTACACTTCTCCAGTTGGTAACGTATTGTACCTTCTGCTCGCGCCCCCCCCCCCCC
>QEPC01000599.1:931659-943081 GCA_003113815.1 Sphenodon punctatus
CATGCTCAGCTGTTAATGGACTTGGCTAATAGCTGTTAATGGACCTAAAACTTATCCAGACCTTCTTTAAACCAGCATACTACTGGTCCTGACAACCTCCTCTGGCAACAAATTCCACAATTTAACTATGCCCGGAGTGAAAAAAATACTTCCTTGTATTTGTTTTAAATCTGCCACCAGTTAGTTTCATGCAGTGTCCCCTAGTTCTAGTACTACTTGAGAGGGTAAATAAACATTCCCTATCTACTCATTCCACTCCACACAAGAAGAGCAAACATTTAAAATATATCCACCCCTAACCACCAAAAGCCTGCCTAAACAAAAACACTTTACACTAGTTCCAAAACACTCGTAGGTGCTTTGGCAAACCTCAAGAGGGGGTCTCCTGGCTGACCAAAGAGAGCATGATGGGAAATATATATGTGACCTATACATAATCCCTCTAATAGGTCTTAAAATGGAGTCAGATACGCAAACATGTTGGGAACCACTTTCCTATAATATTTACCTGCTGACTCATATTTAGACTGCAAGTTCTTCGGAGCAGGGAGCATCTTTTTATTGTTTTACAGCACCTAGAACAATTGGACCCGTGTCCACATTTGGGGCACTGAGGAGCTACCACAGCATAAATGATAAATGAGTCCACTACAGTCCATAGCACACAAACATGGGAACTGCACACATCTATTAGTGTGCCTTGCATATCTAGAAACATCAAGAAATCATCCCCCACTTCTTCACCCTCTCCCCAAAAGGGCAAGATTCTTAACACACATGCACACAAGAAGTCCCAAATCAAGAACCTCATCATTTTTTTTTTTACCTTTGAACCAAGAACCAAACAATGTATTTACAAATTCCAAAATGTGACTACATGTCCAAAATTTTTTACAGTGGTGATGTATAAAGAACTACCGCATTTATTAAAATGTATATCCTATAAGCCCTACCCCAAAGGCTCAGGGTGGCTGACAACAACAAACACACAAGAAAAATAAAAATACAAAGCAATACAATAAAATCCCCTCACCCCAAAACCCCACGCACCCAACCTCTATCCCTGCCTACCAAAAAGAAATGTTTTACACTGCCTCTGGAATAGGCTCAAGCTCAGGCGGACCGCTGGGGAAAGGGAGTTCCATAATATTGGGGCACCAGCCAACATCACCTCTCTGTGGGCCCTTGTCGTATGGACAAGTTTAGCTGATGGTACCCACAAGAGGGCACACTCCCAGCCAACCACAGGGGCCACAGTGGAGCACAGAAGAAAAAGGTGGTCTTTCAGATATATGGGGCCCAAGTCATTTAGGGCTTTAAAGGTCAAAAGCATATGCCTCAAGAAAGCTGCTGGGAATTCAAATATGCAAACAAACTCTTTTAAAGAAAAGTTTTGTCTCATATAGTCAAAAGTATCTCCATCCATGCAAGTTTGGGCTTTAAATGTTGAAGCAGATACTCTGCCTTAATTTTTTAAAATTCTATCATAATATGAGGATTCTACTTTTAAATAAGGTAAGAAAAACCATGCGATAAACTATTTACAAGGACCCCAGCCCATCTTCAGCACCTCATATTAGAACCAATGCTTTACGTTGGTAAGGGCAGACAAGACACCATAAGGTAGAGTTTTGACCACAATAAATTTAGCAGCCTTTACACAAATAAACACCAGGTACCCTGTTTTATAAAAGTGCTTCCACAAAATTTTGCCTGTATTTTTGGCATCTTAACACTTAGATATAATCCTGTGACCCAGCCAGCACAGCTATGAAAAGTATATTTAATCAGTTGGGATTGCGACTTCATCCACGGACGATATGACACACACACACCCCTCCACCACTAGGAGTCCTGGTCCACAGTTTGGGAACCTTTCCTTAAAAACCACAAAACTCCAAGCATCTTCTATCATTTCATTAGTTATTCTGCTTGCAAACTTCGCCATCTGTTTTTCATAAAAGAAAGGTTTTGAGAATGCCACAGGAAATGAAATGTGAAAACAGTGAAATTTGATTAAGCATTACCTTAGAAAATGTGTCAAGATATCTTAATATATTAAAATAAAATGAGAAACAATTTTGTCATATCCTGTTCAGTTAAGAATGTTTGCATATAGATTTCTACATGGAACCACTAATATTTGCACACTTCATTCTGCTAATTTATAAAGGCAGCTATTTATTTGACACACTAATAGGGAGACCACTGTTTAATAATTCATTCATTCAAACCTGCATAAGCTAAAACGTCTGTATTACTTGGATGTAATTTGACTCATAAAATGTAATTCAGTTAGAGAAAAGAGTTAAAATTTAATATTAAAAGCTTATCACAATGAGAATTAATCCTCTATTTGCTGGTCAGCATCAAAATTGCTTCTTTGGACTAAAAATGTCATTATCAACATATGCTCATATGCTCCCAGGAACTTAACCAGAGTGGTGGTGAATCTGGTGTGGCTGACAGAAAAAAGTAGAATCCTTTGCAAATACAGAAGTAAAAGGGCTTTTAATAGCTGATAGAACTTGGCTCTACAAAGTAACCTTTGAAATCTCTGTAGCTTGTCACAGATATCCAGAAATAGCCTATCAGAGAAATGTTGTCGCTTTTATATTGTTATCCTGCTTATTCTTTCCGTGCTATGAAATCAGTAATATACAGTACATCCTAAACAGTTTTATATAGTATATTTTTATACAGTATATTTTTAGAATATACTGTAAAAAAAAAAAAAATTCACAGTGCTTAAAATGTTATTTTTTTAATGAAAAGATGAGTAACTGTTAAATATTCCTATCAGGCACTCACACAACTTGCACCTACCATGCATGTGTACATTTTAAGAGAAATATGTTAATAAAAATAGAAGCTATTTTCTTAGGGCAACAACAATGCCTTAGCTGACTTTCCAAAACTAGTGTTTTTGTGAAACTTATTTTATGGGTCACCTTTTATTATCTAACAAGAGAAAACATTTAGAAGTAACAATTTACATGAAAGATGCTATACAAAAATAAATTATTCTAAAAGTCTGGGGGAAATTAGTGTTTGTTTGTTTGGAGCAAAAAGTGAGTTGCACCGAGAAGAGTAAGGTGTTACCATTAAGGCCACAATCCTCAAATCATTCCACCAACACAAGTCCCATTCCTTTCAATGGGGCTTTTACTGGCACAAAACTTTGAGGATCAGAACCTTAACATATCTATGGGTATTTATCCCTTCGTGCCTCATCAAGAACAAGATATTAAATACAGCAATGGGATCTATATAAAATCCTATACTAGTCAGATCACTTGCAGCGCTGCTCTCTCAGTCAAAGGATTCAAAATAGCAATACACTCTTCTACTGAAAAAATAACAGGCATCCAGAGGTGTAAGGTTCAATCCTTGCCCATTAAAGTCAATAGGAACTGAGCCACCATTCAGTGAGGACAGAATTAAATCCATAATGTATTTTACACTTGAATTCTAGTTCACTTTGAACTAATAGATTGGGGGTTCCTTCCCCACAGCTTAACTGAAATTCTTACAGACAAATATAGGAATAGGTGGAAAGGCAACACAGAGTCTTGAAAGAGAAACTGGATAAAAATGATTTGGGTGAAATCCTGACATATGGAAGAGAATTGTAGTTTTTTCACTGACTTCAGCAGGGGTAAGATTTCATCTATACGGAGACAGGCTACAAAACTTCATAGCAAAGAACACCAGTATAAGGGGGAAATAATAAAGCCGTTGCATTCTGCTTTTTTAATCTCTACTATGAATGCATTTGGTGCCGGATAAGTGAGCTGTCATATTTCAAACATATACCACATTACATATTTCCTTTTACAACCACCCTAAAGAACAAACTCACTTCACAGACAACAAGAGCTGAACACAGGTTTCCAGTTGTTTACTAGCAGGCCAAGAATCACTACCTGAATTAAGTGAGCAAAAAAGAGCCAAATTAATTTTAAACAAGAAACTAAAAGACCTCATATGCCCATATTGGTCTGGAAGAAACAACCGTGTGAGCAGCTTAAAATACCTCCCTCTTGGCTGATAAAAAACCCAAAAAACAACCCACCAGCTCCCCATTCATCACCTTTACATTTGGGGAGGACTCTCTATTGGTCAGTTTCTCTGACTGAACTTCCCATGACTATCTGCCATCCCAGGATGCTGCAGACCTCCTTTAGCCCACTAGAGCTACTTAATAAACAACTTCAGGAGTAAAGAGTGCAAAGGAGATGAGGATTTTCCTCACCTTTAGTCCATCAAACCAATGTGCTTCTAGAACTGGTCCTGACAGTGAGAGAGTATGGTGGAGGCCCAGGAGGTATTTGTAAAACGGTCTGGCTTCTTGCAGACATTTAACAGCATGAGCAAACTAGACCCGGGTGCTATGGAGAAACAGTAGCATACCTAGCTAAGCCTCCAATGATCATTAGAGAACTAGTCTGGAGAGTTCCTTTGAGTTGCCTCCTTCCCCAGAATCACAAATGCACCCGAATAAACGTGTACAGGGCTATTGGGGAAGGCGCAGATATTTGACTCAATCCTTCTTCCCTTTTAGCCATTATACCCCCTTTTTAGCCCGTCTGTCTTACACATTATACACAGTACACACGCACACCCCCATCCCCCTGTATGCACACACAGATACACACACAGAGAGCTGAAGCGATGCATCCGGATTACTCTCTTGCCTGAAGGGTGCTGGAGAGCAGCCTCACCTCACAACACACACGGTGCCTTGCAGATCCAAGGAGAGCAGGAGCATGGCCTGAGCGGGTTTCTCCTGGAACTTCCCTGACATAGCAGCAGCTGCAGCAGCTCTCTCCCCCAGACTGGAGAGAACAAAAGGTTCAAAGCTGCGAGGAGATGGGGGAGCAGGAGGAGACAGCACAGGCAGAAAGTGAGGAGCATTGCTTGCAAAGCTGGGAGTCTCGGCTTGCTAATGCCCCCGCAGGGTAGCCCGCCTCTCTCCCCCTCCTCAGTGCGGCCGCCCCATGAGTTCAGCGAGGGATTCTCAGCGGATCAAATGAGAGGCGCACAAGAAGCCCCTAGCTGAGGAGGAGGGAGGAAAGGTCGCCTTGGCCAGCCTCTTCCTTCCACTAACTGCTTGCCTACAACTGCCTGGCCCAGCCTATGCAATAATGCCGCTGCTGAGGGGAGGAGGAGCCCAGGAGGAGGGAGGAGACTCAGGGCCCCAGGCGTGTGCACCAGCGGTGGCCACGCGCACTCCAGCCCAGCATCCCTCCCCGCCCGTGCAGCAGGGCTGCAGCCGCTTGCTTCCGCCTGTATCGGAGCCTGGCCCCCAAGAGCCCAGGCCGGCCCCCGGGTTAGCAATCAACTCACATAGACTGCGTTAGCCCCAGCGCCTTGCGAAGGCAAGGGAGCCGCTACTGCCGCCGCTCATAGGAGGAGGATCGCTGCCTGCGCCTGCTGCTCCGGAGAGCTGCCAAGTAACCTGCGCCCACGACATCCCTGGAGACTTGCAAAACGGAAAACGCGCTCTGTGCGCCTATTGTAAAAACGGCTCGGGCTTTAGCCCCGTTTGAGATGAAACCCCCACCCCACCACGTGTTCTCTAGTTTAACCTGATTTCTTAGGGAAAGGAAGTTTATGCAATCTGTGTGGTTCCCCCCCTTATAAATTTGGCTCCTGCAAGCAGATTTCAAATCAATCTGGTCGACGAGGGGTCTAAAGGCCGCTAAAGGAAAGTAGAGCCCCAACAATTCATATATTTGTGGGGAGGAGACGTAAGAATCCGTTTGCAGCTGGAAAATCCCATTAGATCGAGCCTTGTTCCATCCCTTCCCACTTTAGAAATCTAAATTTTCCCTGTTCAAATAATAAGTATTTAAAATAGGTACAAACTAACGTGGGGTCGGCAAGTGTTGCTTACAATCTGCTGACGCTCAAAAACGTTGTATAAACTTACCACACAAATAAACCTTGTTTGATAATATTCCCCCCCCCCCCACCCCCCTTAAGTGTGGTTTGGATCAGGAAAAAAAAATGACTGCAAAAACGGGTCATCCTTACTCTGCAGGTCTGCGCCCTGTGTGCACTGACTCATGTCTGCTGACTTGAGTGGCTATAATAAGCTTTGACTGCTTTTGATTCCTGCCAGCTAGGAAAAGGGAACTGGATTCAGTTTTTACCCCTTCATCATCAGCAAAATCATTAACTAAACTTCAAGTGTAGACTTTTGATTATCCCAAGGGTCACGGCCAATTCTTCAGTAAGGTTAGTTAGTGATTACATACAAGAACGAACAATCCTAGCACTCAGTTTTCAGATTTTGGGGTTTAAAAAGTCTTCTACTAGTTAATTTCAAGCTTAAAATAGGGGTGTTTTGATGAGTCCAGTGACTTTACTTTCCAACAATATCAGGAAGAGAAGAATAAAATAAAATGGTAGCCACTGTGAAAATTTCAGATATCTTTCTTCTTAGAGTAAAAACAGATGTGTGGGTGATGTGGTGGCTCCCCAGCCTAGCCCAGCGCGGGAAATAGCGGCCACCCCTGCCCAGTCCGGCACCAAACAAAGGTGGCCGGAGACCTGTCCCGCTGCCCGCACACCCTGGGTAGGGCGGGGAGCTCAACAAACATGCAGGCAGCTGTCCCCTGCTCCCAGCATCCCACCCCCCTCGATGGATAGCCATGGCGCACAGCCCTGTCCCGAAGCAGGGTCAAACACGTGCTGATGCGTGTTGGCCCTGGGCTGTGCTGGAGAGATTTTTCTGAGAACACAGCCCAGGCCAGGCACCTACCCTGCCTACATCTGGTAGCACGAGACCACACACTGGGCCAAAGTAGGCCAACACAGGCTCCTGTTGCATTTGTTTTTGCCCATAGAAATGTACTGGCCAGTTTAATCAGAAAGTAGGAAAGAGCCAAACAGGAAATTTCTGAATGTAACTTTTATGAAGTCCCTACATCGTCTGACTATGCACTAGCAGTAAATCCTGACTCCTATGAAGTCAGTCAATGGCAAAACTCGCATTGACTTCAATGGATGCAGATTGAACTCTTAAAAATTACAAGAGGGGCAAGTGCCTCTTCAGCAATGACCTATATTGGACAATAACACAATATCAGAGAGAGAGAGCGTAAACGTGGATGGAGGAAGTTTACCTTTATCTTTTTTTAAAAACAGCTTTATTAGTTTATGTATTATAAAAAAAACAATGAAACGAACTGATGAGGAAACTTTGACAAGGAGTCAAGGCCACTGATAATGGGCCTGAGTTCAGGTTTCTGAGCAACTGTAGCTTTTACTGATTTCAGCTACCACCATGGGTGCTTTAAAAATCAGATCTGAACTGGGCATTTAAAAACAACTGGTGAGTGGTTTGGGCCGTTTTAAAAAAAGACAAAACCATCCATAGCCACCCATCAACCACCCACTGAAGGCCTGTGTGAAGGTGCTGTGGGTGGGTGCATGCTCCCGTGACCCACGCAGCACCCGCTCTTGACCACTCACAGCAGTCGCAAAAAAGCTAGAGTGTGCCATGTGGGGGCAGCCAAACAAAGTATGTGGGAGCTGATGCCCATGCATTCCCAGCTCGTATGAACTGGCAGCTGAGTGGTCTGCCATTCAGAGGCACAGTGGGTGGGGAAATAGCCTTTGCAAGGCACAGGAACTGGCCAGGAGTGCTGGGGAGCCCAGGTTCCCCAGTGCTCAGCTAGGACATGTCAGTTTCAAAGGCCAGCCCTGCCCATTTCCCTCTCCCCCCATAGTCCATGGCAGGGAGAGTACATGGGGCTGCTGCAGTGCCCATCCAGGGTCCCACCCTACGCACTCCACTTGAGTGGGTGCTCTGTGGCTGTTCCACTCAGCGGACACGGACCCACACAAACCTCGACATGCTTGTTTAAAAACGGTCTCTGTTCTAAAGTGGTTTACCCAACAGGTCACAGCAAAGCAGAGTCATCAGAGAAATTCCTATGTCTGTGCTAGCTGATCATACTTCCTTCTGTAAGATATATAATCTTGATTCAATTGTTTTCCTAATTCAGGGTTTTAGCTGTAAATGATGACAATAACTAAAAATGAAAGAACTGCAGCTCAGTGAAAGATGAAGGTACCCTTGGGTCTGAAAGAGGAGTGCCCAAACGTTTCTAACAGGACAAGCCAAAATGGTTGCTCCTAAAGTATAAAACATAAGTTATAAGTACAAAACCACCTTACTATGTACATTATCTGCCTTAGTAAATTATTAATAATGACTTTCAATCTGAGTTCACCATCGATGAAAAGCTGCATGTGATGCATATTGTCCTTTCCTTGGGAAGAAAATGGGAATAGGCTCTTGGGATGCTCTCTGGGTCACTCTAGAATGAAGGAAAATGTAATGGAATAGGAAGAAATGGTCTCTTTGTAACACTGTTTTGTTTTCAGTTAGAAAAAGACAGAACATACTATCTGAAAATTCTTAGACATGCCATCTGTGGAGACAGTCAAAACATACACACTTGGAATGATTCTACAGAGTTGTCTCCGATGTGGGGGGGGGAAGAATGATAATAGCAAGAAGTTTTGTTTATAACCTAATGGCAAAGTAATAGGGGCAATATACAAGAACAAACCAAAGAAAGGTTTACTATCAAGGTGGCAATTAAATGCCTGAATATTCTTTCGGCAGCTCTTCCAAGCTTGTTTTACTGACAACCTGTTATATATTTACTGCACAAGATTATGCTATTACTAGCAATAAAGGGGATTAGAATTCCCATAGCAGTCTGCACTTATTCAGCTGTCTCTACTGGATGTGTACCCAGCGTTTATTTATATATATATATATATAATCTAATTATTGAAAGCATCAGTTGAATGTACCCCAACCCATTATTAGCTTGTCAAACTAGCATAGATAGCTGAGTTTTATCCAATTTTCTTTTCCCCCCAAGAAAGAAGCCTTTTTGTTCCCTGGAAGGATGGACAATGGGTGAAAACAGACAGGCATGTAACTCCGCTTTAACACTGCTTAACATTTCTTATGCATGACGCAGGACTGTGAGCTCATTCAGACGTTCTCCAAAGAGCACTTACAAGTGCTGGTGGCTAGATGTGAATGTGAAGAATGCGCGCCCAGATGACGTCTGAAAAGTTGCTGCACACATGGATTGAGCTTGTCGGTGCACTGACAAGCACGCTCTACCGACTTGAAAAAAACAAGTCCGTAGAGTACGCCTGTCATTACGCCAACAAGCTCAATCATGTTTGCGGTGCCTTTTCAGACGTCATCTGGGCTCATTCTTCACATTTGCATCCAGCTGCCGGCACTTGTAAGTGCTCTCTGGAGCAGGTCTGAATGAGTTCTAAGTTGGTGCCCTATGCAGCCCTACAACATGCATAAGAAACGTTAAAGCAGTATTAAAGCGGAGTTAAGGTGAATATCTGTTTTCACCGACTGTAGAATCAGCCAGAACAGCAGCCTGCTCTTCAAGCTGAAGCAGGAAACCTTGGGAAAAAATTATTCCTTGTGAAGAGATCATTAAGCATGAGTAGAGATGTCCTTTCCTGTAAGACTTAACCATGCCTACTGGCTGGTCATTAGAATTTCAGAGCTTAAACAACTCCTACAAAATGGGTGCATTGCAGCATCACCAATCAAGCCCCCTTGGGGCAGGAACCAGTCTCTAATCATCACTGTTCATCACCAGGCTCATTACTGTGCTATATAAACAATAATCATCCACATAAGTCTAGAGCCTGCATAACTGACTCTGTGGCATAGCAGCTGTTGGGAATGGGTGAAGAGGCTCCATCCATATAGGTGAGCCCCATGGAGTTAGTCAACAAACACACGCACATTAATTTTTGCCTCTGCCCCAACAACCCTCCAAAGATACAGGCTCTTTCTCCCTTGATGCCTATCACAGCCTCACGCAGCAGCTCCAGGTAATTAGAAAATAATTCCAATGACATATTTGTGCCTCTTAGTGACAGGAAGGGATTAACAAATTCATCTGGAATCAGGCAAGTACATACATCCAGCTCTGCAGTAATCACCAAAGACACCAAACCAGACACTTAGCCTTTCTTTTAATGGAGCTGTGGGACATCTTTGGGCCCAGGGATGTAGGAGACTATGGGTGTTTGGGCATGGATGCTGGGAAGAAAACTAGATGTGAAGTAAGTAATAGCTGGGAGACTGATCCAGATATGCTGTCTGGAGCAGTGGGTTTTTCTAATTATTTTATTGTAGAAGTAAATGTGGGAAATAAAGTTTTCCTGACCAACAGAGACACCTTGACTTCATATACTCTGAAATGTTTCTGAAAATTTTCCCCATTGTCATAGCATCAATAGCAGCAGGTGAATGGCTAGCAGGTTGCACACTGTCACCACTGTGTTGTTGATGCTGTAAATTTAGAGCCAATCCACCACCAGTGGCCAATCCACACTAGCATATGCCCCCACCAACATTTGCAACACTGCTAATGCAACAGGGGGAGACTCAGAAACCCTTCAGTGTGGGCCTTGAAAGCAAGTTATGGTCCAATTTGTGGACTGCTGTAGTAGCAAAGACTGAATTATGCTTACTTTCTGAAAGCAGAGAAAGTATTTATATTTTGTTCTTTGCAGAAGAACACCCCAGCAAAGACATTAAATTTCCCAAATATTATGTTCAGTTATTTGAAGTGGGTGAATAAGGGGTAGGTGAGTGACTAACTAAGGCCACATTCTGACAAAGTTAATTTAACACATTATTATTATATTAGCAAGCATTTATATAGCACCAGCAATGTACCTGGCGCTTTACAAAGTAATTGAATAGACAGTCCCTGCCTTAGGGCTTACAATCTGAGAGATTGGGGGTGGAGACAAAGGAAGGTGAACAAAGGGAGAGACAAGGAGTGTAACAGTCATGAAGATGCGAGGTCTCAGGTGTACGTGCTTGGCTTGGTTACATCGAGAATGATGGCTGGTTGGTCCATGTGGTGAGGATATGAGTACACAGACCTCAGGTAACAGATTGTACTGGATGGTAGGTATCATCAGCAGGAGTTAGGAGAGGCAAGAGAGGAGTCAGGGAGGGCAGAGTGAAAGTGGTGGGTCTTGAGGAATCTGAAGGTACGAAGGGAGGGGGCAAGGCGGATGTGGGCAGGGAGGGAGTTCCAGGCATGGGGGGCAGCTAGGGAGAAGGGATGAAGGTGGTTAGGGGAGCAGGGGAGGCATGGGAAGGCAAGAGAGGGGACAGAGGAAGAGCAGAGTTCACGGACTGGAGTATGGAGGGAAATTAGCAGAGTGAGGTAGGGGGGAGCAAGATTGTGAAGAGTTTTAAAGGTGAAGACTAGGAGCTTGTGCAGGATTCTTTCAGGAAGGGGGAGCCAGTGAAGAGAGGAGAGGAAGGGCTGCATGTGGTTGAAGCGACAGGTGAGGTGGATGACCCTGGCAGCAGAGTTTTGGACGGAGA
>QEPC01000599.1:950322-963253 GCA_003113815.1 Sphenodon punctatus
AGTCTCATCCTAATCAGATTCAGGGCCAGAAACCCTGCCGCTCCAGACTTTTCAGTAGAAGCAGGTGCTGGGTTTCACAGATGTTTGGTTTATATAAACACTGCTCACCATCTGAGGTCTCTGCATGGGAACCAAATCAGCTGCTGCATGTGCTCCTTTTTATATGTGATAAAGCAGTGGTGGGGAACCCCTGGGCCATGGGTCAAATCTGGCCCACAGCTCGTTTATAGTTGGTCCTTTTCTGGCCCATGGATTCAATCTGGACTCTCAAGCACTGAAAGAGTGAGTTTAGGGAAGGAAGCAGTGGTGAGGTCATGTACTCAAGAGGGATTAGATCCATGGCTTAGATCCATGGCTTGAACTCTTTATTTGCTTCCCCCATCCTGACCACACCCCTTAAACACTCCCACCCCTAGTTCCACTGTGTACATGGGTTTTGTACTAATTTTCAAAGTGGCCTGTGGCAGGAAAAGGATTCTCTATCCTGATTTAAAGAATGCCTTATAAATACGTTTTGGCTTTTCCCACCCCCATCTCTGTCATGCAGAAACATAGTTAACAAAAAACATTATGGGACTACTTGTGGAAGCAAAGTTAAATATGTAAATCTTTGCAGGATAAAGGCCTGAGACTGTAAACTCTTGTGGGCAAGGACAGTTTTCTTTGCTTTTGTCCAGAGCACAGTGTCATAGGCTGCAGATCCTGACTGGATCACAGTGCTACCGCAAAAGAAATGGTTTAGCAAGTGAAGCCTCTCTTTTTTAAATACTGTGATCATATTTTATTTGCAGTTGGTAGATACTGGTCCGGCACAGGACTGACACAGAGAAAAACAGAGAGACTGATAAGATTTGAAAAGTGCTTTCATTCACTCAAGTAATCAGCTAAATCATAAGCATACGCTTTCCCAATGCAAGCTGCACTCTATTGTGCTAATACCCTCATTAAATCTAGTCTCATCTCAAATAAGGTGATGCGTCTCTTACTGTTTACAGGGCTAAGTGTTTTGAGAGGAACTCAGAGGTGGGGACAGTAAAATTCTGCTTGGTGTTCAACTCAATAATAGAGAGCTGGAAAAGAATATTGTAATTCTGAGAGTTTTATGATACACACAGGATCAAATCCTGTTTAAGGGGGTTTTACCAAAAAATCAACTGGAAGAGGGAGAACCCCAGGTCAAAAAGCCCTACTTTTTGCCCTTCCTCAAGGCTGACTAGGACCTGGTTCATAGGCATCATCTTGTACAATCCTTCAGTTAACCAAGCGGAATGGGTAAACCCTTACTTGTAGTAGCAGGACAGCATCATTATAGTAAATTAGGGAAGCAATTTAACATCAAGTGTAGTTTGTTCCAGGATCTTTTCTGTGAATCAGGAAATGAACACTGAAAACCATAATGTTTCTCTATAGCTCTAAATGAAGAATAATCTGAAAAATTGAGCATATTTGAACAAAGCTTTGGATTAAATGAACTTAACAAAAGGATGCAAATTGAACTGAACTGCTACTTTAGGACTGCCTGAAGTTCTTTGTTAGGTCTTATAAGAAGTGTTGTCTTATTTAGGAATCAGAAACTGTCATGAGATATTTGTCCCCATTAGGGCCAGTGGAGCCTGAGTACAGTGGCTTCTCAGTGTCCCTTACAAAAGGTCCCATTCATCAACTTCTGACAGTTAAGTTTTTCCTAAGGAGACTTTTGCAGATTGTACTTTTCAAGTTAGGTACTATGGAAACAAGGGTCTGCAGAAATCCAGCCAATTGTACAATGATGTAGAGTGGCTAGGAGGACTGTCGGACAGAAAAGGAGTGGATGAAGGAGAACATAAGGAACGCCATCCTCGGTCAGACCAATGGTCCATTGAGCCCAGGATTCTGTCTCTGAGAGTGGCCATTCTTGGTTGCATCAGAGGAAAATCTAACCAGTCATAATTATGTGATCCATTCCCTGCCATTCACTCCCAGAGGCTACATCCCCCAGCCTACTTGGCTAATAGCCAGTAATGGACCTATCCTCCAAGAACTTATCCAATCCTTTTTTTAAACCCAGCTATGCTACTGGCATAACTTGACCACATCCTCTGGTAACAAAGTCCACCAGCTAATTATGCATTGAGTGCTTTCTTTNTCACTCATCTGATCAAGGTGAAAAAGAGTACTCTAAGAGTTGGTTATAGCATGGTTTCCAAAATCAAAAGTACTATTTTTGAGCCACACTTAACTCAGATTTCCCTCTTGTGGAGCTTAATATATTTGATTTTTAAAGTGTTTACATGCTTCTCCACAGGTACTATGTCTGCATAATTTACAGCAGTGGTCAAAAATTAGCAAAATTGTGAAAGCTAGAGGCAAAAATTACTAAGAAAGGTACATTTTTGCAGTGGAAACCATCAAACATGGGACAGAGATGATAAAAGGAACCAAATATATTTTATAATTGGATTCTGAAATAACCATAGCAAATTAAATACAGCATTGACTTTAAAAGAGCACTGATCATTAATTTATTCATAATTAGTAGAATTATAAACATACATAGTAGTTTACAATGTAGAAATAATAAAGGGACCTGGGTTTTGAAGCCTACTCTAGATTGAAAATTCTCTATGGTGCAGGAGTGTTTGGATTTTGGGCTTGTTTCTGATATGCATCTAGTTCTAATTCATTATTATGCCTACCAAATTTGCCCAGTTTCACTGGGTGCAGTCACATGAGACTCTGAGGGAAGACTACCATGCCTTGGATAGCCTTAACCCACTCTGAGTAGCTGGGCCATGGAATGCAGTGAATCGTGTGGCTGTCAGCTGCCAGATGTTCCCCCCAGGGTGGAGCAACCAGCTGGCTGCTACGTGATGCATCCTCGGAAAAAGTCTGAGGATGTGCCACGTTGCAGCCTTACCCAAAATGGTTATAATTGGTTGCCCTGTGGCTAGGATGCATCTGCCCCAACCTGCGATGAGCTCCACTTCAGGGCTTTGAGTGTCGAGCAGTCGCCCATCGCCCACAGCCACATCACAGTCATGGGTGTGATTTTACTCGGTTCAGGTGAGGGAGGCGGGGCAGGTGCCCGCTCATGTAACCTGCACCACGGCCCACCGCAGCCCACCCCGGCCGTGGCAGGAGCTCCAACAGCGGCCCACGCTTGCCCCAAGTGTGGTGGCAGCACTAGCCCACCACAGGGATTGGGCCCTCCAGAGCCCATGTGGCTGTATCCACTGTATTGCAAACTCCACAGACCAAAAGAAGCAAGCACTCACTTCAGTAATGAGGGCTCCAGTGTGGCAATCCTGCACAGTGCATGGACAAATATCATGCTTTGCAAGATCCAGGCCTACAAGACAAAACGTTTTACTGACGTAAGCAACGAAAGGTTAAATCATAAGGATTATGTTAAAATAAACAGGCTGCTACTCTACGATGAAACACATGATCAGAGACCTGTGTTCACTGCCTTTTCCCCATTGGTGACAATGGGGAAAACACAGTAAACATGGGGGGCTCTGCACATGATATCTATCCATTAACTGATGCAGAAGGCTAGTGAACTAGATAAGCATGAAATGTGGCAAAGGAATGCTTTCCCACATCTCCACTGACATTCTGAAGCTGTGTCTTCCACAGGGCCAACATCCCATCTGTGATCTCCTGTACTAGCAAGGTGGACAAACAAGAGTTGAGAGACACCAATATCATCTTAGGAAAGCTACATTTTAAAAAAGTAACTAAGGGTATTTTCAGACGTGATGCTACCACGCTTAGACCTNCCCCACCGCGGGGTTGAGCGTGGTTCACTGTGGTTGAGCGTGATCTCGTAACGTCTGAAAATACCCTATGTGCCTGGGGGAGAGAGATGGGATAGTAATTGGAGGGGTCGGAGGGACCTACGTGTGGACTTCTTTAGGATAGGAGAGACAGTGGCATGTTTGAACACAGAAGGAAAGGAGCCAGGAGAGAGGAAGAGGTTGGTGGTATACAACATAAATGATGGGACAGTGGGGACAATAGAGGTCAGGAGGAGAGAAGGGATAGGCTCATGGGGGCAGGTAGAGGGGCTGGATGTGGACTGCAAGGAGGTGATATCACGATCCGGAAGGAGCAGATTTCTTGCAAACAGGTGTGTTGAAAATGTGAGATACACCTGTATTAGGTAACCTGAGGCTTACCCTTTACTGTGCTGTTGCAAACAGGCCAGCATACTCTTCTCTAGGACTCATGTTTATTTTTCTCCATATCCTACTTCAGAAACAAAAAATTCTCCTTCCGCAGAATTTTTAATTCTGCCCCATAGTGAAACTACGGGGGGAAAAAATACGATTATAATAAGAAGCATTTCAGTGTTTGTGGATCCAGATTAGATTAAACTGATCTTTAATGACAAATTAGATTTTGATTTTGTCTCCTTGTGCTGTCAGTACAAAGCACTGGAAAGACATTAAAACATGTGGAGGTAGAGAAATACCCATTCACAAGGCCCAGGCAACATTCATCCTGCTCTGTAGTGGCACCATGAGGGAAAAATTGATAAAAAATAATATATACTTTTTTAAAAATGAAGAAAGAAATCAGTTTAATATGGGACCACAAAAACACCAGAGTAAGTGGTCTGTGGATCAAAGCCAAGTGTCGCTGCAGGGAAGAATTATTGTTGCCTGTGTACCTTAATTGTACATTTCCATACCTTAACTATACACCTTTTAAGTGTGAATTTCCTTGATTCTGTAATGTTCATTTTGGGATAATTATAACATATCTGTAATGTTTTTAGCCTAAATCTACTGATACGAACTCACAACATTAACTTTGCTTTAATGTAGTATTAGTCTGGAATAAATAATAACCATAAGCAGTTCTGTTATTATTCACCGACTCAAAAGGAAAGATTGACGCCTACTAAGCCACCAACACCAATTCTTTCAGTACACTGCTTTTTCTTAAAAATCTCTCCAAATATTGACCCATGTGTTTCCATCTTAGACTATAAATCATAATAAATTCATAACTCAGCAAGTTGTAGCTATTTAATTCAATAACAGAGTTTTTATTGAAAAATAAACATTTTTATTTCTTTGGCAATAATACTGATCCAGGTGTTTGTACAATACAGGTTTCCCCCTGCCTCCTCCCCAGTATGTGCTCTGCCATGTTGATTATCCATTCTGCACTGCAATTTACCTCTCACTACCCAAAAATGGATTTAGTCTGCATGTGTTCTTTGTTGTCAAATTAAGGCCACAGTCCTCAAACTATGCAGTCTTAGGCTGTCACTATGCCAGCGTCAGACACATATTACTTGCATGGACAGGGTAGGCATGAGATCAATGATTTCCCAAAGCCACAGGACCACACTATATAGGCTTATATAGCAAACAGCAGGTCCAAAACTACAGACAGAACAGCTGTACGATTCCCTCACAGGTCAGGTGAAACAACCAGTATTCAAGCACAATTACTAATGTCACACTGGGATGCCACCATTGAATACCCAGGCCCAAACTAATTGACAGCCCTAGTCGAACAGGCATCAAGGTACAGGTTCCACCCACAAGAAACAAAATCGGCCATATTTACCCTGCTTAGTCCTATGGGAGCCCATAGGCCTCGTGGAAATGGATCGTAAATAGCAGCAACAGCCCACACTTGCCTCCTACCAAAGTGGCCCCATGACCATCATAGGGTGTTTTCAGACAAGATGCTGCCACANGGGAGGGGCATTGAGGCATGGTCACTCCATTGACCTCTCTGGGCTTTTTGCCCACAAGTCTGTGGTCCTGTCGGACCTTGCCCCATGGCAGATCTGAGTGGGGCCTAACAAATGGGAGGGTGCACTTTAGCATAGATTAGTTCAGGTGGGAAGACCTTAGTCCGGGCTGAATCACCACCTGCCTCCAGCCCACACATCCTGTCACAGCCACCCGCCCACCCAGTGGCGGACGTGGGTAAACATCTGGCAGCGACCAAACAAACAAGCAGGTGACTCCCAGGCTAACACAGGCTATTGTCCCATCTGTTTTCACCCATGGAAAATACGTTACATTTTTTCATTTGTTTGAAAAGATAACCTAGAAGCTACAATAATTTTGATTTAAAAGAAAATTATCTATAAATACTTTCTGCCTCTTACACAGCTAACACTGCAGAAAAGTACTATGTTAAATATGAAAATCAGGCACAAGTTCTATAGCGGCTCACAAGATAATCCTTCACCACTAAAGCCTTGACTTGCCCTTCCCCCTCTTCTAGCCTTTGTGCCCAGTGTTGTTTGTTTGTCCCTTGTCCAGCCTTACCCTAATCTCTGTGGCTCAGACCCAGTCCCAGCCTTGTAAATGGAGATCTACAACCCATGCTTTGACTTTCTGACTCCGCTCTGACCCTGAGAAACCTTGCCTGGACCCCTTGATTCCTGCCTCAGACGGCGATTCTTGAGAGGATACTTGGCCCTGATTCTGTCCCTCACCCTCCCCAGACCACTCTCCAAATCTGCCTATACTCCAGACGGTCTTTATGTAGTGTCTCCTTAGAACAGCATCTACTTCAAGTGAGTTTCTGCTCTCAGTGATTCTAGATAAGATGTTTTCACATCCCAAGTCAGATGTACTTTATTTGCAGTACAAAAATGGTTTATGTGAATCCAAGTCCTGAGGNGTAGCGTCACTTCTGAAAATACCCTTTGATTTTCAGGAGATGATCCTGAGGAGTCTGCTGTTTGTACATTACCCCACTCCACCATAATCATGGGGATTCTGCATCTAAGTAACTCAGTTTTAGTAGGGAGTTTGTGTTTCATAGAGTCCTAGGACTAGAAGAGACCTCAGGGATCACCTAGTTTAACTAGACCAAACCATGTCCAACCAATATTTATAAATACCATGTTGGTATGGGTAAATGGGATCCATAGCATAGCTATGTGTTAGACACAACTATGTTATACTGTAGCTATGTGTTACACTGTTACATGCGTATATCAGACACTTTTACATTCATAGACATGTCATTAGTAGCCGTAATTAGTGTAATACTGTTAATAGTACTATTCCATGCATTACAGATTAAAAATCTCATTGGGGGGCACTGTACAAATCCCTAAAACGTCCATTCAAAATAGACACAGTAGACACATATGAAAGGTGTGATACATAAGGGGATTCAACATTGATCAGCTGTTTAGCGCTGATAGTCCACCTCAGCTAATCAGTACTGAACAGTGGATGGGCAATGTCAGTGGGGCCAGTCCCATGTCAATGGGACTGGCAGCATGAGCAATCTACATGCACGCAAAGTGTGTGCGCATGTCCATTGAGAGCACATTGTGCCACGCAGAACCCGCTTGAAATTGCGGCCAGTGTTCCCCTGTTTCAGGAATGCTTTGTGTCCTCTTAACAATAACAAAAAAGCACATCCATAATAGAGGATTCATAAAAGGGAGGTCTGCATAAAAAACTTATACTATATCTCCACAAGAGGGAACTGAGTCAACTGGAGATGAAGTGACTTGCCCAAGGTCACACAAAGGGAGTATGTGGCAGGACCAGAACTGATAGCACATCTGTTGATTCTAATTCCACCTTAACCACAAGACAACCACTCAATGTGTTCTGGGGACAACAAGCCTAGAAAGAACTGTTTCCTTGCTTTACTTTTTCTCAGCCATATTAATTAACCAACCACCAACATCTTGCCCACTGAAATGAAATGCCATTAGAACCTTCATTACCTTACACTTTGCTATTCTGCACTGTCATCTAATGCTCTATTTGTGGCAGAGTACAGGGGAATTGACCTGGGTGAAGGCTAAGACCCCGCACGTGCTCACTAGGAACTTGAACAAGACTCAGAAACCAAGACCTTTGGCATGGTCACTTATGGTTCAGGTTGTACTCTGAGACTAAGGGTAATTTTAGACGTTACGAGACCATGGTCAACCAAAGTGAATCCCCTGTGGTGGCCATTTGTCCCATAACGTCTATTTGATTTCTGCCAGATGTTCACCACGGTGAATCACTGGTGGGAATAAAGTGACAACGATTCTGGACCTCCGGCCGCCTGGAGGTCCAGAATCATGGTGGGATCAGGCCCCAACCGTGGTTGGATTGGCCACGATCCAGGATGGGCCACAGGTAACATCTGTTACCTGCAGCTTGGCCGGATCGTGGTCCCGACCACGGGATGGGATTGGGTGCAGTGGCCAGATTGGCCACTGCGCCTGCCCATCTCCCGGAGGGTGGGCGGCCGGGGGNAAATGATCTTTATTCTTTGCCATCTGCAATAAATACATTTTTTTAAAATCTGCTTTTCAAGGGCAATGTCTTCCATTCTCCATCAAACGGGTGAAATTCTGCCTCAAGTGAAATCAATAGCTTTGTCATTGACTTCAGAGGAGACAGGACTTCTCTAAATGTATATGCCTTTAAATTGGTTGCTATTCTGGCTCTGGGCTGCTGGAAGTTTGAGGCAATTTCTCCTAACCTGTGAGCCAATTGTAGCTTACTGGTGATTAGAAGATATTGTCAAGCACAAGGTTTGAAATGCACAATCCATCACCTTTCAGAGTGAGTCATAAACTGTAATTTTCAAAAACCTCAGCATATACCACTCAGCTCTCTTTAATAAAAGAAGTCTGTGACAGCATTTATTTTTACATTCCTTTAGGGGTGGTGGGAAAAAAATACTCAGAAGAGTATACTCAGCCTGTGAAAGTGCTAAACTCATTCAAATAATCAAGCCATGACAATGTTTCCACATGTGCTAGATTGCAATCCTGCTTTTTTAAACCATCTAAAGTGATTTTAAGTAGTGAATATAAAATTAAGCTTAATTGTTTGCCTTCTGAGAGGGCACTGTGTCTTCATGGAAACCATGGTAACTGGGATGGCATATGCTGGTACCTTGCTCAGTGAGTGATAACACTGCATATAGAGTAGGTTTTGTCCTTAGCAACAAAGCCTTGCCAACTGAGTTTTTACACAAACACCCCTTCTCCTGAAGCTGCCCTCCTTGTCCCATGCTATAAATATGCATGTTCTTGACACCCTAATCTTTAATAAAGCACCTTTAAGTAGGCAGTAAACAACTCAAAATACAATTTCACACAAAAGAAAGCAATTTACTCCTGTGGCCACAGCTTTGAAAGAGCACAAAGCCCAGGCTCCTTTCCCTGTAGAGCGTTTGTGCAGCATGACTCATCCTTGGCCCACATGTTGAATGTTCACTTTAATTAGGATGGGTACATCAAAAGGATGCTGCCAACGTTGGCTACTAATAGCAAATTACTCCCTGTCACACAAGGGACAACAGAAATAACTTTGATACATTAAACAGTATGTTTAAGTCATTGCAGGACCTCAGGATAAAAATGAATTAGGGATATGCATTTAATTACATACATAGTAGCTGACCCACAAATCATGAAGGAAAGGAATAGGGCAAATGAAACAACTGAACCCCAAAGTGCTCATTAAAGATTCTGTAGGGTACAATCCTGACACTGTTGAAGTCAATGGGTGTGTTCAGATGGACAGCAGCCCCACCTCTGCTTCATCGTACTCTAAAGGTGGACGGCCAGATGTGCAGGCGGAGCAGGCTGTCCCTTCTTCAGGACAGCCTCGCCAGCGGTGCTCGAGAACATCCTGGAGTACTGTCAGTGGAGCGGGCTAGCCAAACCCAAGCACTGGCCCAAGGCGGTGCTGTGGTCTGTCTCCTGGGCGGATGGCCGCCCTCCTCTCTTAGCTGGAGGTTGTTCCAGGCAACACCATGGAATTGCAGTAGGCAGCCCAGAGCATTGGGTGATCCACCCACAACTTTAGTTTTGTATGTTTTTACTTATTTTATGACATAAGCTGCCCTGAGCTGCCTGGAGCAGGAAGGTGGGGCAAAAAATGGTTTAATAAATAAATAAATAATAAACTCTATGGTGTGGGCAAGGGGGCATCACACGGGCAGACCATGGGCTGCGGCAGCCACTGGGTCCGTTTAAAGCCGACTCAAGCAGGACTGGATGCAGGCGGACATGTGGGTGCATGACTGAAATTTTCTTGGACTCAGTGCCTGCACTGTTCTTTGGCTAATCCTGTTTAGCTGCATTACCACATGTTCTGTCCAAAAAAAAATTATTACGTAATATACAAAAGGAATAATTGGTATTGGTTGACAGAGGCACCATAACTGCACACAAAGGGGGGAAATGTTTAAAACAAGATTTTGATGCTTGTGAAGCCTGCTGAAAAAGCTTCAAGTGTTTATCCCATATGTATGAAACTATGGCATGACTTCACTTTAGACTTATGACGACTAGCCTAGAGTCTTTTGTTATACTCCTCTTTCCAATACATGAATTGTGGATCCAACTCCCACCTTCTGTCACATACCCTCAGCTCTCTCCTTCCCCTGAACATGTGCCTCAGTCCCTCTTCTCTAAGTCCATGCATTGTTCTCCACTGCCTTCCCTGTAAAGGTACTTGTTCAGCTCCTCCTCTCTCTTTTCCCACCCTGAGTGCATCATTCTCTTCCTGTTCCCCAATTTCCCTCCAGTACCCTCTGTTTCCCATCTACCTTGTGGGCTTTTATTTTCAAAAGTGGTCCATGGCAGGGGAAAAGGTTTTTCATGCCTGATCTACCTTTATACAAGTGCGGAATTTTTAAAATTTTCATGAATTAGAAAAATGAATATTCCCAATTAATTTTTCTGGGTCTGGTCAAAGGATAACTCACTAAAGTTTTGGCATCATTTAGTCAGGTCTTATGAAATAAAAAGTTACTGAGGGGGAACTGGTTTCCTTTAGTGTAAATAACAGCAAAAGTTCAATTCTTACAACAACATACTAAAATCATTTTCACTATCCCAAAGCGTATTGTGAAGATGGCATAAATTTACAGCATAATATTACACGCTCCAGTGGTTAAAGAGTTCGCAAATTAGTTTGCCGACTGAAAATATGAGTTAAGAGTGGACTCACCTTCCAGAAAGCAATGCTAAAAGCAGCCGGTAAATTCATGGACAGTTAAATTGGCCTCTCTACTAGTGCTGTGAAGAGCCCAACTCAATAGCGCTTCAAAGACCAAGGATTCTGAAGTGTCTATTGGAAAAGATAAGATAGGAGAATAATGTTGTCTCAATGTAGGTATTAAAAACACACACAAATAAATCCACACAGAGATGTGAAAGGAAATATCAGGAAGCCCAAATCTATGCCCAGCTACCGATGGCTCGTGGACAGACCCTAAGCTAGTTTTCAATAGATGCTAGGAACATGCCAGACCATTAAATGGGAGAAGGAAATTACAAGGGTAAAACTGTAGCATTCCAGTCCTATCCAAAAGTCATCCGAATAAAATTTTGTTTATTTTATTTATTTATTTATTTATTTGGATATTTAATACCCCGCCTCTCCTGCCAAGCAGCTCAGGGCAGCTAGCAATTCATAAAATAAATATAAAATCNCGGAGGATCCAGGAGCACCCCAAGGCTATGCACCTGAGTAGAGAGGGGAGGCCGGACCGTATCAATGATGGGAGTCCCAATCCCCACCCCACCCCCCAGGCTGCAAGGCTGGCCAACCATCATCACCTCAGTCTCGTCTGGATTCAGCTTCAGATTGCGCACCCACATCCTATCCCTTCTCGCCCTCTGACCTCCTTTTAGTAGTGGAGACAGTAAGGCAGGGGTGGATCTTAGCGATGTTGTTCTGGGAGAGACAACAGGATTTAGCAACAGATTGGATGTGATGTTTAAAAGATAGAGGGAAGTCAAAGATATATTTTTTAAAATTATTTTTATTTATTTTCAATACCCTAAGGTACATTTTGAAACTACAGACACAATTGTCTTCAGACAAACATAAACGATAAAAGAAAACAAATGAAACTATTTTCAGTTAAATAGTACCTCAAAGTGGACCAATTCGGGAGTATCCGTTACAGCGTTGGCCCCTTTACTACCAATTCTGTAATATTCCGACCGTATCAAATTAAATTATAGTTAAACATAGTTACTTTGCTATCTGGCATGTTCAAATTTTGCTGCAGTAGATTCCAAACGTTGTTCCATATTGTGTAGTATTCCTCTAGCTTATGATTTAGCTCTGTTTGTATGCGTTCCATGGTAACTGTCCACCAAAGTCTTTGCCACCATTTCGACAATGCAGGTTTCTTCTTTGACTTCCAGTTTCTCAAAATCGTATACATAGCTGCAAGTTAGAGTTGCTGGCAAGCCAGTTCTCTTTCCTTGATGATCTGTAACTCAGGAAAAACTCCCAAGAATCACAAACTCTGGTTGTATTGTAATTTGCTGCTGCACTATGATACTGATGTACTGTCCAATTTTTTTCCAAAATTCCTGTATGGTGGGACAATCCCACCAACAGTGCCGCAGAGTACCTGCTTCATCAAAACCCAGCCAACATTTCTTTGGGTAGCCCTTATTCATACTGTGCAGTTGTTCTGGGGTAAAATACATTCGGTATGTTGCCTTGATTTGTGGTTCTCTTACCGCTAGTGACCTAGACCCTGACTGCATTACCATCCAGATGGCCTGCTTCTTTTTTTTTTTAATCTATTACAATATTTAGGTCTGACTCCCATTTCTTAATATATCCCTCATCAGGTTCGTTAAACATTCTTTGCAACACCCTATAAGGGGAGTCAAAGATGAACCCCAGACTATGGGTGATTTCAGACGTTACGGGCGGGTGGTTCACCACAGTGAACCCCCAGGGGGGGTGAACAGCACAACCACGCCCCGGGGTGGAAAAACGACCCAAACAGACGTGACGGGACCTGGACCACGGCCGGGAACTGGGCCGAACCATCACGGACCGGGGCTGCACAACAGACATGCAGCCGAACCCCCGCCATGGTCAAAACTCCCACAAGGCACCGGGCAGGGGCGGGACACAGACATGGCCGCCTGAGGGCAAACGAAGCCAAAAGGCACACAAGGGAA
>QEPC01000599.1:963702-998698 GCA_003113815.1 Sphenodon punctatus
CAAACAATCACCATGGGTAGCTCCATGTAGAGTGTGTTACAATAGTCCAGTCTTGAGGTGATGAAAGTCTGGATGATATGGCCAGGTCAGAGTCCGAGATGTACCAGATGTAACTGGAGAAAAGCACTCCTTGCCACAGCCTCCACCTGGACATCCAGGCAGAACTGTGAATCAAGAAGCACACTCAGACTCCAAATCTGGGGATCCAGGGGGGAGGGCAAACCCCATCAATGACAGTGACCACACCCATCACCCTCCCGACTAGCATCACCTCTATCTAATGGCCTGTGGAACAACCACAGAGGGGGTTTTCAGCCGTGACGTAAGCCCGCATTACCACGCTTTGACCCGCATGGAATTGTGGACTACCGTCATGTTTGAATGTGCCACCAGTTGTTAGCCAGGGCCGTTTCCCAGACAGTGGTGGTGCGTAGCCTGGACTGTGACTCAGGAACATCTCCAGGTCACAGCCTGGGCTAAGCGCCAACATCACCCAGAGAACAGCTGCTTGACAGAGTGTAAAGCGTGCCATTACAGATGAACGGCCACTTTACACAACCCAGTCAGGGTTCCCCCCGCTGCCGGAAGTTATGGAGGCTGCCATTGGCTGCCATGGCTTCCCGTCAGTCAGGGGTGGGGGTGGTCTTCTGTGTGCAGTGGAGGGGCACTGTCATGCGGATTCACGTCTGTGCATCTCCCGGGCCCGGCCCTGGCCCAGCTGCTGTAACATTTGATTGGCGGCCAGGCCAAGTCCCAACCAGAGGCTGTGGCAGTGGCGGGAAGCGTCACATCTGACAACACCCAGAGTATCCCATAAGAAATTGTTTGCTTTGTTTCCCGTTGCATTGATCCATTATGGCCCCCAAAAGACCTCTATAATCAACACATAAGAATTGCTTGGTGCATGCCACTACATACATGGGAACTATGCCAATGTTAACACTTATGAGCTATCTATTCCAAAGGAATACAAGCAGCAATGTGTAAACTAGGTACACTTGTCTGTCAACATCCAATGTCGCCACATAAATCCATTGATGGGAATATTCACTAGGCAAGCGTGAGTCCCTTTGAAAAATGAGCTTTCCCAATGCAGTCTGCTACAATTATAATAATCCCTTCACTGCCATGTTTCCTGAAAGTGTCACAAAACTCCAAGGATGATCCAAGAGCTCCAGGATTCTGACAGTTTCTGAAAGTTTTCTGCTTTTTCAAACAAAAGTAACAGCAAAAAATAAGTCCAGCATACAGCAAAAGGAACTAACTACTTCCCTTCTGTGAGGTGCCTTTTAACTAAACTTGATATATGGAAAATCCAAACTTTGGCTTTTCACTCTTTTTCTCCGCTATGTGCCCAAAAATATGTTGGACATCTCACAATAACAATGAGAGATGCAGTCCTGACAACAATGATATCCAAACTTGATGGGAATGCCATAAATAAGAGGAAAGATGAGTATTTATTTAGATTTCCTGGCCATCCCACAAAAACAGGCTCAAGGTGACATACAATAATATCAAATTTATACATTAAAAAGAGAAAAGTAATTAAACTATACCAATCCATTAATCCCTATCCTCAACTGCCAAAAGCCTGTCTAAACAAAAATGTTTTATTTACATCAGGGGTGAGAACCTCCCCCCTACTACCCAGGGACAAGTTCCCTGTCCCCACAGGTCTCCGTGGGCCAAAACTTCCTGTGTGGAAAGGTAGGAAGAACATGACCTTCTACATATGCGGTCACATCACCTATGTAGGGGGTTACGTTGTCCATGAAGCTGGGGAACAGTCACCAAAAATACCTTTTGCTGTGCCCTCTGTGTTCGTACTTGGTGCGACAAGCAAGTTCATCTAAGAGTCCAATGGAACATAGGGGAGGAGGCAGTCCCTGAGGTATGTTGAGCTAAAGCCATTTATTGACAAAAGATCAAATATAAGGCATGGGCGTAAACATTGGTGGCTCCGTTCATTGACTGTTGCCGAGCTATTGTTTCACTACCTTATCGTCTTCCTTTATTTGTCCCTGGCAATAAGGGTTGAGTCTTGAGGATTTGAATGAAATGAAGGGTGATATATGAAGTTGGGTAGGGCATAAGTAGGCCTGTGTTCACTGCATTTACTCCATTGGCTCCAATGGAGAAAATGTAGTGAACATGAGTCCCTGGGCATGAGGAGAAATATAGAAGAAGGCATGGAGACTCCTGCCAAATATTTATTACTTGAAGTGTAACTGTTGCACTTGTTGCAGTGTTTGGGCACAGTAAGTATCCTACTTCTTCCTCAAGTGACAGGTCCACTTGATCTTGCAAGAAACTAGGGCTGCTTCCCGATGTCACAGGAGGGTGAGGAAACTTTTGTTAGCAAATCTAACGAGAGAGAGAGATCACTCTCTCATCATGAGTGTCCGATCATGGGCATGGGGTTTTTATCGTTATTTTCCCCTTCTCCCATTAAAATCAACAACCTCTTCCTCAACTGACATGTCCACTTGATCCTGCAAGAAGCTAATGCTTCAGAATATCTAGGAATTAAACATATGTTTAACAGGACAGATCAGGCCATAACGTCCAGTCCCTCATTATTCCTTATACAGAGTTCGAAGACCCCACTCAAAACATTTAGGCCGCAACCTACAAACCATTTACTCCAAAGTAGCTCCACCAAAACCCTATGGGTTCCAGAGTAAGTGGTTTGTAGATTATGGCCATAGGGTACATTCCAGCATATTTCAATGTTTGTGGCCAGGCAGCAAGATCGTCTGAGCTGACAGCATTTAGCACTAATAGACTGAGTTCTACTCACTTCAATAGAACTCATGCTAAGTGTCAGTGGTAGCACTAACTGATCAGAAGATTCCACCCTGAATATAATAGCTACAATATATAATAGCAATACAGTAAGATCCCTATAAGTAGTTATATTATTAAACTAAATTCAAGGACCTATGTTCGCTGCATTTTCCCAGTTGTTGGCAACACAGGTCCTCGATACAAATATGAATTGAATGCAAATCTAATATTTATTATTTCAGTGCACCTGATCAGCTATAGGTTTTTTTATGAATTTCGTTGCCAAAGATAAACTATAAAATAGAAACATTTTGCTAATAATGTGCTGAATTATAGAGAATTGATTTCCTCAAAGTATGACTATTAATGTAATATGACAGGAGACTTGTTTTTAAAAATCATCTCCAGGAGTGCTCGCTCAGGATTTAATAACAAAATAGATAAATGAAATCAATATTGTTATTCACTAACTACCTGCATCAAATTTTAGAAGCATCTGCAGGTGAAAACAGACTCCACTTTAACACTTAAGACATCTTAACTCAACTTTAACACCGCTTTAACATTTCTTCTGTATGTTGCAGGACTGGATAGGGCGCCAATACAGCTCTGCAACATGCATAAGAAATGTTAAAGCAGAGTTATGTGCATGTCTGTTTTTACAAGTTATCCACCAGGAGTCAGAAGGAATCATTTATGATTACTCCAATACTTGCACAAAGGGGTAAATATTCAGTTCTGACTGGGAGGCTTTATCCCTCCCTCAGCATCACAGAGCTAAACCCCTTGGCAACACATAGGTAAAGTATTTGTTTTGGCTACATGTAACATGTTTGTATGCTGTTTTCTCACACAATGGATACAAATTCAGTGTATGCTTCTCTAGAGAGTCTAATCAAAACAGTGTGTTGAAGCATTATATGGTTTGCCAGGTAACAGCACAAACAACAGGCAACGTGCCAACTTCAGCAGTACTCTAGAGCAGTATTATTGCAAACAGGGAATAAAAACCAAACCAACAAGATCTTATCTACAAGGGGAAAGTGATTTTGCAAAATATAAATGATCAATACTGCTTAAAGCTCTTATGTAGCAAGAGAGTCTATTGTACACCAGCAGCAGGGCTATTTCTTGTAACAGCATCATATCTGAGTTGCACCACACCTGCTAATTTATTTTTAAGCATTCCTTTCCTAAGCTCACACAAAGCTTTAGCCTTCTCCCCTCCAGATACCATGTTGTGGTCATGGAAACAGACAGGTCACCCTGAATTTCCAGGGCACTTGAGAGGTATGATGACCAAGATTTAGAAAAGTCAGTATGATGTATTGAGATTACTTCAACCCAACGTTTAGATCACCACCATTAGGCTTTTTCCTTCTCTCTTCTGCAACAGGTCATCTAGAAGGGCTACTGTGCAAGCGAACACAAAAATGAGGACATCCAGGCCGTTTTTACACGCGACACTCCCCTGCATGTCCTCCCAGTGAACACGTGGGGGAGCACCCAGGTAAAAGTGGCAGTGGGTGGGTGGGCATGCACTCCCACAACCCACTCATCTCCGCCCACCTCCATCCATCTCCGTGCACAGAGCAACTGGCGAAATCCAGGTTGCTTCATGCGTGTAGGTGGGTGGAGATGGGTGTGCGCCCGTCTGACGCCTCCCTCCACACACAGCCCATGCAGCAGCACACACATGGACTGCCCCCGCCACCATGGTCTGTGTGAAAACAGCCCTACATTCACACAAAAGGGAGCTTACCGAAGGTTTAATTAAACCCTGCTCCACGTTATTGGACAGGAGTGGCTATACAAATGTTTAATGCATAGTAATTTACTCCAGTGAGTAAAATATCACACACTATCCCAGAACACCCTCTCCCCCAAATTGTTCATGGTGCCTGTAAAATCTATTTAGTGCAGATAAACCCTTAGGGAGCAGCATTTTGATGGCTAAGAAGCAAAGATTACTCCAGCCAAAGACACTCATGCTTAGCAGCATACTGGATTTATATTCTGAATGGGTTTTGTGATCAATTCAATGGCTGTGAAATTACAGACAACAAAAGTCTCTCATTCTAACATTCAGTCAAGGTGTTGATGAAATGATCTCTCAGAGAAATTCCACCCCCCTTTAGTTTCTCCAAAGGTTCTTTGGTTCTACTAGTCTTTAAAGACAAAACAAGTATTATAATTGGGCCTATACATTACAAGCAGATATTTATAAAATATCTGAAAAGGAAAAAATCCTTGTCTTCAACATCAACTCTATCTTTAGAAATACTGTTAGAAATTGTACTGTATTTCAAATACATGTCCTATGGGTCTGGAGAAAAGGCAGTTTTTTTCAAAGTAGACATTAAGTTGATGTTAATGGTGTTGATCTTCAAACCACTTAATTCAGAGTAATCCCACTGAAAGCAATACAATTACCCTGGAATAAATTGAGGATTACAGTCTGGTGTACATTACACCAACTTCTAAAAGATTCATTAGAAGATTCGGTTCCTAAAATAGTGGACTAATGCATGAAATACTGAGCATGTTTAGGTGATCTACTACATCTTTAATAAGTGAAGACATCTTTAATAAGAATTCATCTTTAATAGGTGAAGACAGTAACTGTGAATTTGTTCCAACATAGTAAATAATTAAATAGTGGCAATTTATTGTGAACACCAGAAGTACAGGATAATAAGTATTCATACTTTCCTCCCCTGTAGAGAAACAAAACCAATTGAATGCCATTATTCTCTTGTTAGAAAACATCCTGGGCAGCCTTTGTTGCTTTGATTCACTTTTAGCCAGTGTCCTCATTTCTCATTTCTATCAGTTTCACTGTAGCTTTAACCGCACAATAAATCAGCCTCACCCATTGTACACAGTCAATTACAAATCTATAAAGTAGTATCTGTGAGTTAACAGATAGCACTCAGTAGCAAGCTGCAACTTGGAGGAGACCATTTTATTTTGGCAACAGCAGACAATAATACGACTGACCGTCTGCAGGGGATTAACAGCTTACAATAACAGTAGGACAAACTTATTTTCCAAAATGTGGAATCTGCTGCTAAGACAGTTTGGAATTAATGTTGTGGCATGGTCTTACATTTCCCCTTTTGAGCGTTATCATGAATATTTCGTTAGTAATTTGTGAGGGGAAATGGTTGGGTGGCTGGGTAGTGCCAGCCCAGTTAGTCATAAGCGGCAAGTGTGAATCCCATTCACTTCAATGGCACTTGTGCTGGCCCCAAGGGTCAAAGCTGGCACTAAGCAACCAGAGGATCCCATCCTGAACCATAATATACCTAATGCCTGACAAAGATTCACAGAGCCATCTATTATTGTAAAAATGACTTTTTCTTCTCTTTGCCAGATCAACTGCACATTGGAGTTTTCTAGTAATAATTATTATAACCATTACACATCAAACTAAGGCCTCCTACATGGCATAACCTACTGTTTTACAAAGAACTGTTTAAGCCCAGCTTCAACTAAAACTGAAACAAAGTTGTTCTCCCCCAGAGTGGTGGCACATAGCCACCACTCTGGGGGAGAACAACTTTGTTTCAGTGATTTCTAGAAGTGTCCATTTTTGTAGTATAAACAAGACCTACTACAGTTAACCACACAAATACTGCAGGATAAACTTTAGAATCATACAATAAATTGCAGTTATCATACATCATACCGGGATGTTGTAACTGCAGATGTCCTGCATCCAAGCAGGGGTTTGGACTAGATGTCCCTCAAGGTCCCTTCCAATGCTATAATTCTGTGATCTCTGACAACCTCCATACCCTTCAACAGTACTTTTTGGCCCAGTACAGGAATGGGCTTTGTTAGCTTGTACCAACTTCCCAGCAATGTGAAGTTTGTTCTAGGTCCAGTAAACAAAGGAGTTAAGTAACAATTAATTAATCCATCCAGAAAGAGCTAAGACTCCTAGATTAACAGCCTGGGCTGCTTCATTGCTGGGGAGTGGGACACCTTTTCTCACTTTAACAAGCTTGGGATAAGCACAGCTGTCAAAGAAGAACAAAGATAGGTAATAACCTAGGCAGGAGTGAGTTCTGTGCTTATGATCAAAATAAAAACTAAAGAAGGTAGAAGGGGTGTGTGTTTGTGAGAGATGATTCTTTAGAATGCTGAAAGGAACTATTACTACTTCTATCTGTGATCCTCTCTGTGTTTTTAAAACTAAAACTGTTGAGCCAAAGTCAATGCACACATTTGAGAGTTTTAACTTTTTAATAGTCCAAGTTTTAACTTGAACCATCAGCCCTGTACATACAAACATGTGTACATAGAGCCTTCTCACACAGACATCCCTTTTTTCCAGTTCAACCCCAATAGTCAGTCAGTGGGCTATTTCACATTTTCATAAATGCATGCAAATTTATGCAAATTAAAGGTGACATGAAGTGTACCTATTTTTCTTTGTCAAATGTTGGAGAGTACGCACCTCATTGTGTATGTAATAGGCCTTTTCCCACAATCTCACATTTTGCAAGGCTCACAGAATGATTAGATGCTTCCGCTAAAATGGGAGCCAAAGTAATTCAGATATCTTTTATTGGACCAACTTTTGTTTGTGAGGACACACAAACATTTGAGCCAGACAGGGCTCTTCGTCAGGCTACAAGCAAGTCAGAACTAAATCCGAGCAAATGCAAGACAGGTGTATACATGAAAATGACACTGGGGAAGTTGCACCAGTAAAAGAGAACATCTGAACTATTTTGTCTCCATCAATTACTTTTGGGACCAACACAACAACTGCCTCCTCTCTGCTAATATGATCAGAAATGAAATAATAAACTACACTGACATGCAAGTTTCCACCACTATGTTTAAAAATAAACATCAAATTTGAGGCAGAGAGCAGTTTACAACCTCCTGTAGGTATGTATCTATTTTCTCTTGGGTCACATTTAGAAGATTTTCCTGGAAAACAAAGTCTAGAAAAAATGTAGAAAGAGAAGAGAGATACAAGGAAAAATAATCGTTGTGGGTAGGGATTATGTTAAATATGATGTACCAGCTCTCTTTCTCTTTTTGTACTAGAATGCTGATCAGGCAGCCATGATGAGGTGAACATACCATGAAATATATCAGTTCCAACTAATGCAAAGCCAATAAAAGTGCAATTTTGTAGGGAAAGTTCCAATAAATAAAGTATAGGTATTAGTACAGTTAAATATGAATATGAATAAGGTTTATTTGGCATGGCCATAGGCCATAGCCATGGACACAGCAAGGCACACACATTGTTACATTGTTACAAAAGGTATACAAAATAAAATAATACATAAAATATCCATTGCTTACAGCTACTATCCTCATGGGATCTATTACCTCATAGCATTTGAGATAGAACAAAGGTGTAAAAGCCCCAAAATTGGGCTAATAATCACTCAATCTAAACACTAAGCTAAAATATTAGCTATGAATTAAAAGGTTTGTTAATTCCATCAGAATCCCCTTATCAAGGGGAAGCCTAGGTATAACAACCAAAATAAGGTGTCTATCCCAAGGTAAATAAAAAACTTTAACCAGCATCCCCAGGTCATTAGCAAATTTAAATTACTGATTAACCTGTATTAGTACGGTTAAAAATCTGCAGCCTAAATCGTTCTGCGGACATTATGAGCAAGGCACTACTGAAATTCAGCCCATTTGCACTGCTTTCCGTTATTTTTCAAAAACTGAATTTGGAAAAAATTTCTTCAGTCTTATTGACAAGCTCCATCCAACCCAGCACAAGCCTTTTTTCCCCACTACTCTCCCATCCCACAAAATCTGCTCCCACTCCAACAAACTCCTGCATTCTCTAGGAGTTCATCCTACCTTACACTTACACAGAGATGCCTTACCTTCTGCAATATCCCATGTCAGACACTGATACGCACTCATTCTGAGCCAGTGCAAGTGACCTTTTTGATGACCTGATCGGACAACCCAGATCACATTAAGTGGGACTACTCACATGATTAAGGACTATTCAATGTCCAGGTTGCAGAATCGGAACCGTAATCAGGGCCCCATTCTTCTGCAGAATTTTTCGCTACCCTCCCCCTCCTCAGCCCAGCCGGGAGGAGGAGGGCAGCAGCAGTGCTTGGGGACCCTACCAAGTGGGCCGGGATGGGTAGGGGGTGTTGGGGGGTGCCTCCTTCCCACCCTCTCCAGCCCAGCAACTCACACAGCAGCTTCCCTGGCTGGCCCTCCTGCTGGCTGCTTCCCACATGGCTCAGCACATTCAGAGTTCCAAAGCAGGCCAAACTGGCGAGAGGGATGCTGGCCTGAATGACATCACATCAGGTAAGCCTCTGATTGGCTTGTGTGTGGTGATATTACCTGTGAATCACTGTAAGCCAATCAGAAGCTTGCATGCAATGACCGATGGGTGACATCACTACACACAAGCCAATCAGAGGCTTACCTGCCATATCACAGGGCAAGCAAAATTCCACAGGAAACTTCCCTGTCGCCCCAATTCTGCACAAAAACGATTATTTGCAGTAGCACATTTTACTTGGGTCCCTACCCATAATTAAAATCAAACTACAGTTATTATTTCTCGGTAGAATGAAACAATATTTATAAAGGTAACCCAATTATTTGTGAAGTTCCTTATTCCAAAGGACAAATGTTGCCAAACTATGGGCCCCAGCCGCATTTAGGGTCACAGTCCTAACTGCTATTTGATATGCTTTGCATGGCTTGTTGTTGCTTGGGGTTGGAAGATTATCTTTTAAGCCTCAGAATGCAATCATATAAGCAAAATTTTGGAAACCATATCTCAAGAAATCAAACTGAGGATTAAGGTTTAGTTCTGAAAACAAGTTCTACTAGTTCAAAAGGTTCCATTTTCCCCCACCCCTCCCTCTCTTTGTCACTATGGATATCTGTAGTCCAATCTGTTTTCCCACAAGCTGTTGCTGCTGTTTGGCTTTCTCTGGAGCGCTGACCTCTCTGGCACATTCTTAGATTCCAGCTGCCAGGTGCTTCTGATCTCTCTTCTCACTTCCATTTATAGAACAATCTCACAGGGGATGAACCCAGCTTTTGCCAAGACCACTGGCAGCTACTAAGTACTTCTGGATTCCTTTCTCTTTCAGCTCAGACAGATTCTTCCCAGCTGAAAGGTGCATCTGCTCTCTCTTGGCTTCCGGCTGTGTGTACATTTCACTGAACACAATGTTTTGAATGTCAGCATCTTTAGGAACTGGTTGACAGTACACATATAGGGCCCAACTCAATGACATGCAGAACACTTTCAAATCGTATGTAGGCCATGCAGGAAGAATGTGCCCAAGATTTTGGAGCATCGTTCAGAGTAGCCTATTCTAGATGTTTGTCTACGCTGGAGATGTTGTTTTCATCACTGCTAGCTCTGGTTCTCTTGATACAGTTTTGTAATAGAATTTTAGCAGATCTAACACTAGCTACTCATTTTTGTTATGACATTTGGTCATGTATGCGCAAACAAACCTCTTGCTACTCATTTGCTATGGATATTTCATACTCAATCTCTTGCGGGTGCAAGATAAAATAGCATGTACTGACATGTAGCCACTCTTAATTCTAGAGATGTGCACCACCCCAGTACCAGTTTTTAGTAGGGATGGGAAATCATTTTGAAAATTGGCATTGGTTGGTATCGGACCTGCCCGAATTAAATTTGGATTTAAATTGTATGAATCAGAATGGGTATCGATTCCAAGCAATACGGTTTTAATCCATGCCTGCTGGGGAGGGGTTGGGGAGAGCTGGGGGTAGAGGGGCCATGCAAGGGTGGGGAAGAGTGTAGAGGGGGCACGCAGGGGTGGGGAGGAGGGTAGTTTGCTTACTTACCTTCTTTTATAGAGGTTCCGGTAACTCGCAGCACCCAGCACGGTGCTCAAGACAACCTTCTCAGAGCCATGACGGGAAGAAATTAACCAAAAGAATCACTGCTACGTGCAAAATGACCACTATGGCTGTTCTGCACATGCGCAGCAATTTTCCAAAATGACACTGAGCAGCGTCATCACCATTTTGGGAGATGGCATCCAGTCTCGCACCCAGCTCTACCTCCCCTGGACCCCTACCCAGTGCCTGTCTCCCCTAGAATTCTGCCTGCCCACAGTGCTGCTGTGACAGGCGCTGGGGCAGGCAGGCATGAGCAGGCAGAGCTAGAAGTAGGATGGGCACTTTGGAAGGAGGTTTATCCTGGGGACATCGGATTCCTCATCATCAAATTGGATCAATATGATTCTCCCGATTCGCCCCAAAATCAGGCAAATCGTATTGATCAGATCTTCCCATCCCTGGTTGTTAGTCACCCAACCACGCAAAAAGAATATATTTTGTGAAGGGCCAGTCTAGTTCCTGTATATCCCCATGGTGTTTTTTGCATGCATGTGTCTGGGTGTTGTAGGATGGAAGAAAAACAAACTGGAAGGGGAAAGGACTGCCAGGAGTTTTCTCTATTGGATTCTCCTTGGAATGAAGCTTCACCTACACCATCTCAGCAGTTCCTATGCTACGGCTGCCTGCCAGGAGATGACTTCACTCCTGCAACCAGGTGCATAGCACCAAAGGATACCATCTAGTAGGAAGAGACTGTCGGGCAGCTGCAAACAACAGCAGTTAAAATGTCTGTTCAATAAGCTACACACATCAATTTCAGCACAGGATGGATTTGCATATGTTCATCCTTTCAGCTGATAACACCCAGAGGGCCGATTCACACACCACCCTTCCCCCTGCAACTCACTTGTTCCTTAGTATGCATGTATTTGCCACCTCCTGTAGCAATACATCCACACAGAGCCAATTGCAATGGCCCATCCCTTGCATAAGTTGGAAAAGATCATCAAGGAGTACAGGAACGAGTAAGGGTTTTTCTCAACGCTCAGGGTGAAAACAGACATGATGCTAGCCACCCTTGGTGGTTATTGATGCATGTTGCAGGGCTGTATTGGTGCCCTATGCAGCCCTGCAACATGTATAAATAACCACCAAGGGTTGTTAAAGGGTGGTTAGCGTCATGTCTGTTTTCACCCTCAGAATGCAGGTCTATGCCACTACCTACTCAAATAGAGTTGGCAATGCTGAAGGAAGACAGGTGTCTCCATCCTTGGACATAAAATAGCTTCGGGTCTCTGTTGTTTAGGCAGGAGAACGAACAGGACATTTTCTTTGGCAGAAGAAATTTGCCGAGAACAGAGCTAAATCACTTCTGCATGTGACAGGTCTGGGCCTACCAGTTCAGTACCCACCCATCAGTGTAAGTTTTACATTGTAGTAGCAGAGTAATAGTCTATGCCAGGTGAAGTGAGGTTAAAAGTTCTGCTTGGAGAAGTGCTGCTAGGTTTAGGAAAGGTCTCAGAAGTCCAGGCACATAACTGTTACTTACTAATCATCCTACAAATAGCCTCATGATTCTTTCCTTGTATCCTATATGCCCATCTCCTAGTCTTACGTCCTGATAAAGAAAATACTTGTCTATTTTAATCACTTAATCCACTGAAAGTAAAGACTCACTGGAAAATGTTGGAATTCATGGCTGCAGAATCAGAGCTCGCAAGAACTCGGTGCAGGAGTTTGTAGTATATATAGACATGGTTTCAGGATCAGGTCCTTTACAAGTGTACACTTTTGTTTTTATATTTGTACAGTACCTGCCCTTGATCATCATCTTACTTGTATTAGGATACTAACGGAGGACCCAACCAAATTCAGGGCTCTTATGAATTTAAACTATAGAAGACAGAAAACGGGTGAAAGACAATATTACTATTCCATTATACAGATAGAGAATTGTGTCAGAGTTTCTTAACCAATTCCATGGGTTGGTTCTGCACCTTCCTAAACACCAGCAGCCCATTAAACATAGACATAAGCCATGGCAGAGGAAGAATAGCTGCTGGTGATCATACATACATAACATCCCCACATTTATTTATTTTAATAACTTCTACCCCGTCCCTCCTGCTCAAGGCAGCTCAGGGCAGCTTACAATATAAATATATAAATAGCATATATATAAAACAAACATAACCCCAATGGGGGACATTAAAAATAATCAATTCAATCCCCCCCCCAATCTAACCCCCTCCCCCAAAACCCTACCCTTCACCCATCTCCCTCACCAAAAGCCTGGCAGAAAAGCCAAGTCTTACAATCAACGGAAGGAGGGGAAGTCCAGGGTCACCCAGGCCTCCACCAGAAGGGAGTTCCACAGCCGAGGGGTGGCCACCGAGAACACTCTCTCCATAGTTGCCACCCAAACAACTCAGGGGACTTCAAGAAGGGCACTCCCGGCGGACCGCAGGGGCCGGTCCACAACACGGAGGGTGAGGCATTCCTGCAGATAGGTGGGACCCAGGCCCTATAGGGCTTTATAGGTCAACACCAACACCTTGAATCAGGCCTGGAAGACTATAGGCAGCCAGTGCAGAGCCCGGAGAACCGGTGTAATGTGCTCATGGCGGCCCACCCCCATAAGGAGAGGGACCGCCGCATTCTGCACTAACTATGGTCTCCGAACCGTCACCATGAGTAGCCCCACGTAGAGCACATCAGGCCGGCCTAGCGTGGGAGCCTAGAGTGGGGCGGTGGGCAAATGGCTAAATGAGTGCGGGGCTGGCTGGGGTCATGGACAAGCACCTTTCTGTCCTTTACTCTTGGCACAGGGCTAGGAGCGCAGAGCAAGCACTGCTCCCGCACGGGTAAGGGCTGATGGAGACTGCAGGGATGTGTGCAGTAGTTGTGCGCCTAGCCTCTGGCTGGGTGACATTGAAACGCTGTGCCCTTAGCGCGCTGGGACCGCGCAGGCTGGCTGTACTCTCGGACTCCTCCCCCTTGTGGATATCCTCCATCTAGGCTCGCGTCTTGTGGCGCACGCATGCACGTGTTGAGTTGGTCTGCAGAGTGCATGTTGGGAATTGTGGTTTGCAAGGGCCTAGGGTAATTGTCGGGATAGCTCAGCCTGCGTTTAGAGTTGCTTTGGGGCAGGCTGTTTCTGTAGCCTTACAGGGAGCGACAGAACTCTCAGGCTGAATGGGTCCCAGGAGGCTATGCAAGTTTTCTACCAGAAAAAGTAGACTGGGCACAGAAGTGCTCAAAAGCAATCTCTGGATCCTGCCCCGTACTTTGACTTGGTCACACTCTTTTCCGTATTAAAGTTTAGCCCAGGGGTGGGAAATGTCAGGCTCAGGGGCCAAATGTGGCATGTGGCTAGTTTTCTATTTGGACCTTTTCTAGCTCCTGAACCTGCCCCCTGGATCTAGGTCCTAGCTCAAGCACGCGCTCTCCGCTCTTCCTCTGTCCCCTCCCTCACTCTCCCTCATTTCTCCTGCTCACCTAACCGCCTTCAACTCTTCTCCCTCGCTGCCCCCCATGCCTGGAACTCCCTCCCTAACCCCATCCGCCTTGCCCCCTCCCTCCACTCCTTCAAATCCCTCCTCAAGACCCACTTTTTCCTCGTTGCCTTTCCCAATGCCTGCTAGTTGTTCCCCATATACTTACTGTCTGTGCCCTCCTCTGCAGACTGCTGCAACCAACCTGATTGTAACCAAGCCAAGCACACGCACCGGAGACTTCGCATCCGCCTGAATGTTTGTTTGTCTTCTCCCGTCTCTCCCACTGTCCCCTCTCCCAGTCTTCCCCCTCCTTGTCTTTTAGATTGTAAGCCACAGGCAGGGACCGCGTCTATTTCTATGTTCTGTACAGCGCCAGGCACATGGCTGGTGCTATATACATGTTTATTATTATTATTATAATAATAATAATAGTCCAATCTCAAGGTAATGAAAGCATGGATGATGGTGGCCAGGTCACCATCCGAGACATACAGCCAAAGCCAACACACCAGTTGTAATTGGCGAAACGCACACCTCGCCCCAGACCCCACCTGAACATCTAAGCAGAGCTGCGAATCTAGGAGCATGCCCAGACTGCGGACCTGGGGGACCAGTGGGGGGTGAATCCCATCGATGATGGGAGCTACTACACCCACCGCCCTACACACCATCATCGCCTCCGCTTTGTCGGGATTCAACTTGTCGGCTCACCCTCATCCACAGCTGCCAAACATCAGGTGAGCACCGAGACCGCCAGGTCTGGGTCTGATGAAAAGGAGAGGGAGAGTTGGGTGTCATCAGCATATTGATGACACCGCACCCCATACCATCTCACGACCTCACTGAGTGGGTGCATATACACGTTGAACGGAAGAGGGGACAGAATAAAAGCTTGCGGGACTCCACACAGGAGGTCCCAGGAAGAATAAGAACAATCCCCAAGCACCACTCGCTGAGTTCTTCCGGCCAGGAAAGAGCAGAACCATTCAAGAATTCCACCCACCCCAGCTCGGTCCCGCAGGCAAGTCACCAACATCTCAAGGTCAACAGTATCAAACGCAGCGGACAAATCTAACAAAATCAACAGGGTCAATCAACCCTAATCCAATTCTCAACAAAGATCGTCGACCAAGGCCACAAGGGCAGTCTCAGTGCCATAACTCTGTCGAAAGCTGGACTGGGAGGGACAAACCAGCCAAACTCTTTAACTGTTATAACACTACTTCAGGGCTTTCCATCAGTTGAGCTATCAAAGCTCTATTTTAGCCATCCGATAAGTGATGAACACGTTATACGGTAACTTTTTCTGCTGTTTGATAGTACAGCACTGTGCAGGTTTGAAGCTAACCGCATTGGTGCAGATCAGGAGTGGCTAGGAGGTAGATTGGGATCTAGTGGTAGATCACAAGCTATCCCCACACAAGATCAGTGTGGGGAGAAGGGTTAGCCCCTCTCAGTGAAAATAAATGAGACAAATGCCCACATTAGCACCCACCAGGGGGGTGTTTGCCTACTTGTGTGTTAGGTGTTCGCCACATTAGCCCTCCCACCCCACCTGCCTCCCACTCATGGTGTCAGCCAGGGACATCGTGGGCCCACCATGAGCTAATGCATGCCCATGGCACCACATCTCAACTCAAAAGATTTATTTGTTTAGCCTTTGGCCATAACAATAATACTTTACAATTCTATGCACCAAAAACTATAAAATACAACAATAGCGTAAAAATAACAAAATAAAATAATTTGCAAAAGGATAGTTATTTATCTTCCAAATCCTCATCTATCATACCCCAGGTATCACAGCCAAGGAAAGAATTGGAAGCAGGACTGGGACTGCCACGAAACAAACCCACTCCTGAACATCCCCATATCTTGTAAACTACCCTATATGGTACAAGGTGCCTTGCCCTTCCCGGGGTTTGTGGTGGCACACTTGACCCCTGCAACAAAAAAAAAAAACAGTCCCAGCCACATCTCAATTAGGTTACGTGCAGCCTCGCCCCCATCCAGGTCCACCAGCACCATAGTCGCGAGAGAATGATCATACTCTCCCAGGTGACAGGCAGCTGCGAGAGGAATGAGGCAGTGGGTGCAGGAAGGACATTCTCCAGAGGATCTATACCTGCACTCCTCTCCGTTTGCAAAAGGAACCAAGGGTGGGGCATGTCTTCTCCAGAGGATCCACAGGGCTCCTGTGCTCCGTTTTGGAAAGAAACCAAGGGGGAGCACAGAAGACCTGTGGATTCTTCTGAGAAGCCTCACCCCTCCCTCACTTCCTTTCCCAAAAGGATAGTTGGTACAGTTCCTCTGGAAAAGGTCCTTCCTGCACCTCTCCTCACAGCTACCCTTCAGCTGAGCAAGTGCGATCCCACTTTTCTTTCCCAGTCACCTCTCAACTGAGAGGGATACACTAGCGCTGCTTCTGATGGAAAGGGGGGTTACGGCCAAGGAAGAAGCCTTCTCTGTCCGTGACTCCCCTATCAGGGCCAGGGAGAGAAAAGCACTGAGTGGCACCACTGGTGGCAGCTGCTACCAGCACATGAAATGCACACACAGGCCTGTCCGTTTATTAGCTCTACATGCTAAAACGTGATTGGGAGCTGCACCGACTCCAGCGGGCTATCATCTCATTTATGAACACCCTCAGAGATCACCGCCGGCAAGAAGAGCAGGACTGGCACCCCCCCAGCCTCGCTCGTCCTGCGAGGCTCCTCCAGAGGATCTATAAGCAGGGTCCCGCTTCTCCCGCAGAATTATTTTTAAAATTCCGCAGGAGTCTGGAAGGCTTGGGGCCCGATTCTGTACCCCACCGCATGGGCACCACAGACTCCCAGATGCAGTGCAGGGCCGACTTCCCCTCCCAGGCTGCGTTGGGTGGCTCGTCTCCTGCCTCCCCACCCTCTTCGCAATCTGGCAAAAAGAACAGACATAGCAGCAGCAGCTCCTCAGTGCTTTTCAGCCGCCCCTTCTGGCTGCTTCCTGGTCCCAACAGGGCCTCCCAGAGTGACGCAGCTGGATGATGTCATCCAGCTGCGTCACTCTGGGAGGCCCTGTTGGGAGGGGCAAGGAAGCGGGCAGAAGTGGCTGAAGAGCCGTGAGAAGAGCTGCTACCGTGATCATCACTGCTAGCTCTGTTCTTTTTCCAGGCTGTGGGAGGGGTGGCGGGGGAGGCGAGCCATGACAGCCTGGGTGGGAGGGGGGAAAGCCCTGAGGGTTTCTTCTGCCCCCTGTGGATTCTTCTGCCCCATGTCTCCCCAGCCCAGGCTGGGAGTAGGGCAGGAGATTCTGCTGGGGAGGGGGGGGATTTTGCAGGAAATCCACGAATCGGACCCGCATTTGGCTCAGGGCCGACTACAGGACTCATGCCTGTGTAAGGGCACCAATGTTGTTCACATAGAGGATCACACTGGCCTCACCTAAACCAAAGCCAGAAGGAACTTTTTTTGTTTTAAAACCTCTCACCATGATTAGATCTGGTCTAATATGGTAAGTTTACGAGAAAAGGATTTCTAAAGTAACTGATAACGTGAAAAATCTTTGAAGTGAAACTATTGTTCAAGCCATTTTTGGCAAAACTGAAAGCTTCAACAACCTGAAATGAAGCAAGTTTCTGAAAAACTTCAAAATGTTTCTAGACATCTCATAAATTTTGCAGAACCTTCACAAAAATAAATTCAAATCTTGATTTTTTTCATTTGCAAAAATGTGCAGCCTTCTCTAAGCAGGACTGTATTCAGAAGAGAGGAAGTGGAGAAACCAAGCTGAAAGAACATATACGAAGAACAAAGATGTTCTTAAGAGCACATAAATGAATAATGAAAACAATTTAAAAGGAGTAAGTAAAAGACTGGACAGTATATGGACAAATGTGGTCCGTAACAGTCTTTTAGATGTAAAAAATATTGCCTAAGCTGTTAAGAAGTTACTGTTGCGTACCTCAGAGCTGGCATGGTTACTTCAGGAAACACTCGAATTAAAAATATCACACTGGGATTTGTGAGGTCATTACAGTTCTGTTCCTTGAAAGCATTACTACAAAGCTTTACAGATCAATATAACATGCACAAAAGTACATTAACAAAGGAAGGAACACATCCCAGTTACGGTATTCTAGTAGAGTTAACAGGGATGAAAAGCAAGGTTCTTTAATAAACATAGGGTCTTAATTTTGTTTTTGGCACATAGTAACAACACTAATGCGTGTGCTAGAATGATAAAAGACAGATACTTGTATCCTCTGTGATGCATTGTGCTGAATATGGTTTTGTTTTATTTCAGGCAGTCATGTTACTCAACAATCATTAATAAAAGGATGTTATGTTTAATGACAAAAGGTGAAACCTGTCATGTTAAGAGCATTCCAAAAATCAAGAAGTCAACTTTAGTAAGCGTGCAGCTGCAAAAAAACAAGTGCATTTCAACAGAGCACATTCTAGATAATCTACAGCAGATGGAATCCCGTCTCATTTAAAACTTTTGCGTTTAAAGGCTGTTCTCAATCCTGACAAACATTTTATAATTTAAGGTGACCCAAAGGCAAAACTGAATTAACAAGTAACAAAGGTACTTTGTTGTTTTAACCTTTTAAAAAGACTAAACACAAATATTAACACTGTTTACATCAGCACCATCCAGCAGTCTATGCCCTCTGGCTGATTGCGCTACACAATATTTTTCTTGTTCTGTACTTGTGCGTAAATAGATACTCAACATAGATCTAGGCTATGCAGTTTGAGACCCGTTCATCTCAGAGCAGTGCAAGATGCAAGAATGGTAACAGCAGTTCTACCATTCTGATTGATTAAAAAATGCAAGACCCAAATGAGGTGGATCTTTACACTATTTAAAGAAGGACCAGATATCAAATGGAAATTGCCATTTATGATTATATCAGATCAGCCACTGTATTATACAACATATGTGGATGGAAAACTCAGATGCTACAATAACCTACAGCTCAATTCTCTAATGGGGTAGCATGCATGGGCAGCAGCAGCAGTTCAATAGGACTCGCACTAACTGCTATCAAGCGCTAGCCTCCTGGAGGGTCTCCCCATTATTGGTTTTAAGCTAACTGGCCAATCATTATAAAGAAATGTGCCCATCATTAGGACTGAGTGGATGTAGAAGTTAGCCAAACAGCAGCAGTTCCAATCCCAAGGTTTCGAAGGAGCCTTGTTTTTCTCACATTTAAGCTCTTTCAGAGATTGATGTTTTTGAAAGCCCTGCTTCTCTCCATATTGGGTGCAGCCACATGAGACGGCTCGGGTAAGCTACCACACTTTGGGCAGCCAGACCACATGATGCAGTGCATCATGTGGCCGGCTGCTGCTAGATGTTCCTCCCACCATGTACTGGGGCGAGGGGCTGTCTGCTACATGACCCGTTCTCAGAAAAAGCCAGAGGACGCATCACGTAGCAGCCTTACCCCAAATGGGGGGGAAGGCTGCTCAAGGCGCAGCAGCCTGTGTGTCGGGGTTCCTTCTGCCCAGTGAGCTCCGTAGTGGGGCTTCCAGCAGAGGGCACTGTCACATCACAGCCAGGATTTTGGTTGTACTAGGGGAGGGAGGCAGGGCATGGTGCCTGCCGCCTGTGGTTGGCATCCTGGCCACGGCAGGAGATCTGCCCCACGAGGAGGGGGTGGGGCAGCTGTCTGCCCAGCTCCCGTTGCTGGCCCCATAGTGTGGTGGCAGCACTTGCCCACTACATGGTCTCACAGGGATCGAGCCCACTGCAGTTCATCTGGCTGCACCCATTGAGCAAACACCAACTTTCAACCCCGTCTATTATTTTATAATTGGAAAGGATACGACTCCATTAGAAGTGTGTCTTCACAGCTGAATGACAAGAATGAGAATGCAGAAGAGCCAACACAACACATAGATACAATTCAGCTCCAGAGGCGATACATTTACGTCAGAGCTGAAAAAAGATCTTCTTCCTGCCAACCAAAACTAGTTTGGGTGGATATTTGATTTTAAACATATAAAGAGCATAGTTACAGGTTTCTCTGAAGATTGTCTCCCAGTTCAAATGACATGCCTGGGATTAAGTCATGGACCACAGTGCAATGAATACAACTGCACAGGAATTTTAAAAAGAAATCCTACTACCAAAAAAATTAAACAAGAGAATGTGGCATTTTCAACAAAAAACAGTTTAGGCTGAGATTAAGTTAACTGAAGACACCAGCTGTGAGGATATCGGTCAAGCTTCTGCCACCATATTTATTTTGGTGTTACAACTTTAACGTCTTTGGGAGAAAAAATTTCCATTGTGAAAGGGATAAAGTGTTCTAGAAGAGAGCTGACTTCTTTCAGTTCCAGATTATATTCACGTGCTATTTTCTCTGCAGTCCATGTTTGTGGATGAAGCTGGTGATTATTGAGAAGTGTCAACGCTTCTACAATGGAAATTTTCCCTTTGGGAACAGTCTGAACATCTAGATCAGCTAAAGGACTTGGTTGTACAAGTCTGCGCTCCTCTTGTTTTCCTAGGAGACTTCTACCTTCATATTTTGCCTAGTGCAGAAGAAAAAAGGCTCATGTCAATAAATTATATTGATTCTATAGTCTGCACATGTCTTGCCTGCTTCTTCAATTAAATTGATATACTAAAGGCTCTTCAACTTTCTCCCCCCCCCCCGCCACATTCTGAAAGTTTGGGAGAGAGAGGTCTTCATTACCAGCATAGCGCTACACTATTTGGCTGGCAATACTCCAATTAACATAAATAGGAGCTGTGAGTGTTCAGGAGCTCAGGGGGTGGGGGGGGGGAAGAACAGGCTACCGACGTAGCTATTTAAATGAGAATACAGGTGCCTAATTTTAGACATATATATTTGAATTTTGTCATATATTGAAGTTTATTATTATTATTTATAAAGCGCCAGTAATATACTTGACACTGTATAGTCATTAATCATTGTACGCTCCAAGGGGCGTACAATGAGGGCCCTGATTCTTCTGCATAATCTTTTTTTTAAATTCTGTGGGAGAATGAGAGTGGCCTGGACCCCACCCTCCCCATGCCGGGAGGGGGGTGCGGGACAGAGTTGCCCCCTCAATATCCTTCCTACCCTGCTTGGGCTCAGGCAGCAGCAGGAGCCCTGAGTGCTGCCGTTGCCCTCCCACTCCTCAACCCGGCCGGTGGTGGGATAGGCTGGGAAGAGGGAGGGCAGGGGTGCCTCCCCCCCAACCTTTCACCCAGCAGCTTCTGCAGCTAGCCTTCCTACTGGCCGCTTCCCGGCCCTACCTGTCATGGCTGCTCAGAGCAGGTGCAGCTGGATTATGTAATCAGCCCACGCACTCGCTCTGGGAGGCCCTGTCAGGCGGGTCTGGCAAGTGAAGTTGTGCTGCCTTTCGGGCAAGTTCCTCCCTCCCCCTGGGATTTTCTCCCCTCTCCCCTCAATGGCTGCGTGGGCACCTGGGGTTGCCTCCACACCCACACCCGGCTTGGGCCCCTCCTCAACGCAGGAGCCAGGTCCATGACGGCAGAAGCCAGCGCCGCTGCTGCTATCCTCCTCCTCCTCAGTCCAGCACACAGTGTTCCTGAGCAGGCTGGCCTGGGGAAAGGGATGCTGACCTGGATGACATCACAGCAGGTAAGCCTCTGATTGGCTTGTGTGAGATGTCACCCATCAATCACTGCACACAAGCCAGTCAGAGGCTTACCTGCCATGATGTCACAGGCCACGGGAAATTCCACAGGAAATTTCCCTTTGGGCTCGATTCTATGGGGAAAAAAGACGCAATTCACAGCAGTGTATTTTATGCAGGGCCCTGCTTACAATAGGAAAGGTAAGGGAGACAGGAACATAGGGAGAGAAAGGGATGCATTCACAAAGTTAAGTAGTCACAGGTGCATGTGGCTAGCCTATTTACCGGAAAGAAGGGGTCCCTAAATGATAGAACAGAAGGAGCATCAGTGAGCCATGTGCGAGGATGAGAAGCTAGCGAAAGTCTGACAGGAGAGGCAGGCTTTTAGGAGGGATTTGAAGGTTGGGAGGAAGAGAACAGAGAATGCATTCAGGGAGGGAGTTTCAGGCGTGAGGGCAGGGTGACAAGATAAAAAACAGCAGGAGACTCTGAGGCAGAAGAGAGTAGTGGAAGTGGAGGAATGAAACCTCGCAGGTAGAAATGTAGTGGGAAACATTTATTTATTTGTGATTAAACAAGGTGAGAATGGGGGAGGTCAGTAAGAAGGAGGTTGCAGCAGTCAATACTGTAACTCTGAGCGCACTATGGATGACTGTGAATACAGAAAATTGGATGCAAACATCTATATGGTAATTGGGCGGAAAGGTTCATTCAACTGAAACAGAAAGATTAGGAACCTAAAGAAGTTTTTATTGCAACTATGTCTAAAGAAAAGGTGTCCCTAAATTTAAATTTAATACAGAAATTACAAACTAACATTAAAAAGCTAGCACTGTAAATGCTTCTTGGACTGTATTCCCAAACGTAGAAAGAGCATTTAGCACATTCTAGGGACAGCAGAAATACAAAGTAAATAATAATAATACAGGAAATCAATTGCAGCTATTAAGAGTAATTTCTAGTAACTACAACTCATGAAGCCATTGCAGAAACAAGAATCAGTGAGGATTTTCTTTGCTAAAATAGTTGAGGATGTAAATTAGAAGAAAGGAAGCAGTCCTATGCAGTCCAGAAAGAAGTCATGCTCACATGCACAGATGGATCTTTAGAATCAACATAAACACCTTTCAATAAGGTAAGAAGATGAGCATCTTTTTTGTGAATGTTTCCTCGGTTTTCTGCTTGGGCTGAGGAAGAAAAGATTTAAAGCACAATGTTACTTTCCCTTTCCTATATCCTTGTTAATCTTGAAAGCTACTGATTTACATGGTATCACAACCTTCACATCAGAGCTTCCCAAACCATGATTGGGAACATCCAGAGGGATGATTTCACCTGTAGATGGGGTTATGATTTTGACTGATGTTTGATATACTTTGCATGACTTTGTTGTTATCTGGGGTCATCAGATTATTTTTACGACTCACGAGGTCAGGCAGACAAAAATACGGGAACCACTGACTTACATGAAAGTGAAGCTATGTAAGCTGTATTAGGAGGTAACAGAGTGGCCCCAAACTAGAAAATATTTGAACACTTGCAGTTCCATTGAGGTTAATGGTACTATGTGAGCGTAAATGTGTTTAGCTTATACACTGAAAAAAAAAATGTACGTATTGGTTTGTTATTCACTATAATGAATTATCACATTAAATTAAAGAATTTTAAGGTCAAGAAAGAATTTGAAAGGAGACATGCTAAAGAGGCAAACACAAATGATAAAACCTTTTTCAAGTATATTAGAGGCAAGAAGCCTGCTAGTGAGTCGGTAGGGCCATTAGATGACCAGGGAGTAAGAGGGGCACTCAGAGAAGATAAGGACATTGCACAGAAGCTGACCGGGTCCTTTGCTTCGGTCTTCACTGCGGAGGATCTTGGGGAGATACCCACACTCCCTACTTTGTAGGTGATGAATTAGATGAACTTTCACAAATCAGCGTGACCCTGGAGGAGGTTCTAGAGCAAGCTTAATATGAACAAATCACCAGGGCCAGATGGTATTCACCCCAGAGTTCTGAAGGAACTCAAATGTGAAACTTACTAGTAGTGATTTGTAACCTAACGTTGTCATCTGGCACTGTACCTGAGGACTGGAGGGTGGCAAATGTAAACCCAATATTTAAAAAGGGATCCAGAGGTGATCCTGGAAACTACAGACTGGTAAGCTTGACGTCTGTGCCAGGCAAAATGGTGGAAACTATCATTAAGAACAGAATCACTGGGCATATTGATAAACATGGCTTAATGGCAAAGAGTCAGCATGGATTTAGCAAAAGGAAGTCATGTCTCACTAATCTCTTGGAATTCTTTGAGGGCGTAAACAAGCATGTGGACAGGGGAGACCCAGCAGATATAGTGTACCTGGATTTCCAGAAAGCTTTTGATAAGGTCCCACATAAACGACTCTTGAGAAAATTAAAAAGTCATGGGATAGGAGGTAGTGTTTTGCTATGGATTGGTAACTGGTTAAAGGATAGGAAGCAAAGAGTGGGACTAAATGGCCAGTTTTCACAATGGAGGGATGTAAAAAGTGGTGTGCCCCAAGGATCTGTACTGGGACCAGTTCTTTTCAATGTATTCATTAATGATCTGGAAAAGGGTGTTAAGAGTGAGGTGATCAAATTTGCAGATGACACCAAGTTATTCAGAGTAGTCAGAACACGAGCAGACTGTGAGGAGCTGCAGCAAGATCTTACAAGACTGGGTGCCTGGGCATCTAAATGGCAGATGAGATTTAATGTGGACAAGTGCAAAGTGATGCACATTGGGAAAAATAATCCAAATTATGAGTACACAATGCTGGGTACTAAGCTAGGAGTTACCACTCAGGAAAAGGATCTGGGAGTGATTGTGGATAATACACTGAAATCCTCAGCCCAGTGTGCCGCAGCGGTCAAAAAAGCAAATAGAATGTTAGGAATTATTCGCAAGGGAATAGAGAATAAAACTGAGGATGTCATAATGCCTCTATACAAATCAATGGTGCGACCGCACCTTGAATATTGTGTGCAGTTCTGGTCGCCCCATCTCAAAAAAGACATAGCGGAACTAGAAAAGGTACAGAGAAGGGCAACAAAAATGATCCAGGGTATGGAACAGCACCCGTATGAGGAGAGGCTTGATAGGTTGGGGCTCTTCAGCTTGGAAAGGAGACGGCTGAGAGGAGATATGATAGAGGTCTATAAAATCATGAGTGGTGTGAAACTTGTAAACAGGGAACGGTTATTTGCCCCCTCAACTAAAGCTAGGGGACACTCCATGAAACTCACAGGTGGCAGAGTAAAAACAAACAAAAGAAAGTATTTTTTCACTCAGCGTACAATTAGGTTGTGGAATTTACTGCCAGAGGAGGTGGTCGAGGCCAGCAGTATAGCTGAGTTTAAGAGAGGTTTGGACAAGTTTCTGGAAGATAGTTCCATTAGCAGCTATTAGCCAGATAGGATTGGGGAACAAAACCCCTTACTGTCGGGAGCCTGGGGATGACCCACAGGGAATGGATAGCATGGTGCCCGGTTGGGTGCTTCTCCCAGGCCCCCGTGATTGGCCACTGTCTGAGACAGGATGCTGGGCTCAATAGACCGTTGGTCTGATCCAGTATGGCACTTATGTTCTTAAGAACATATGTAGTGCCATACTGGGTTGGACCAATGGTCCATCAAGCCCAGCATCCTGTCTCTGACAGCAGCCAATCTCTGTCACTTGGAAGTAGTACCCAACAGGTCACAAAGGGGTGATTCACTCCGTTGTCCACTCCCAGATCCCGACAGTAAGAAATTACTTAAAATTTCCCAAACCCACCGGGCTAATAGGTGCTAATGGATCCACGCTCCAAAAACTTATCCAACCCTTTCTTAAACCGAGCTAGATTACTGGCCTTGACCATGTGGTCAAGAAATTCCACAACTTAATTGTGTGTTGAGTGAAAATACACTTCTATTTGTTTTAAAAATGCTACGCGTTCGTTTCATGAAGCGTCCCTACTTCAAGTACTATTTGAGAGGGCAAAATACCATTCCCTATTAACTTGTTCCACACCACTCATAATTTTATAAACTTCTATCATTTCCTCTCTCAGCCATTTGTTCTCTAAGCTGAAGAGCCCCAACCTATCTAACCTCTCTCTCTTCATAGGAGATCTGTTCCATACCCCTTATTTTTGTTGTTCTTCACTGTACCTTTTCTATTTCTACTATATCTGTTTTAAGACGGAGCAAACAGAACCGCACACAATAGATTTATATTTATTTATATAGTAATTTTATATCCTGTCTCTCCTGCTGAAGCAGCTCAGGCCAGCTAACAATTTAAAACAGTAATATTTAAATATAAATACATATAAAACACCATAATAAGGAAAGGTCAAAGAATAGAAACAATATACACACACAAAAAAACCACCCTAACCCCCCACCCTTCACCCATCTCCCTTAGTGATATTATGATAGTTTCCGTTTTATTCTCTATCCCTTTACAAATAATTCCTAACATTGTTTGCTTTTTTTAACTGCCATCAAACACGGAGCTTAAGATTTCAATGTATTGTCCGCGATAATTCCAACGTGCTTTTCCTGAGTGGTGACTCCTAATTTAGAACCCAGCATTGTGTACATACAGTTTGGATTGTTTTCCCCTATGAGGAGCACTTTGCACTTGTCCACATTAAATTTCATTTGCCATATAGATGCCCATTCACCCAGTCTCACAAGATCCTCCTGCAATTCTTCAGTTTGCTCATTTTAACTTTGTGTCATCTGCAAATTTGGTTAACCTCACTCTATACTCCCTCTTCCAGATTGTTAATCAACACTAGCCCCAGTACAGATCCCTGGGACACTCCACTATTTACTTGTCTCCATTGTGAAAACGGTCTATTTAATCCTGCTCTTTGTTTCCTATCCTTTAAACAGCTACCAATCCACAGTAGGACAAATGCCTCCTATCCCATGACTTTCAAATTTCCTCAAGAGTCTCTCATTGTAGTAACTTCCTTTGTTTAATCTCCCCCACCATCACTGAGGAGACAATTACTTGTTATCCCAACTTCACTGATGGTTAAACCAGAGATGGATAACATTTTCCCTCTCAAGGGCCACTTTCAAAATTAGAACAAGAGCTGTACAAAAGTTGGAGGCAGGGGTGCTTATCGGCTACACTCAAGAAGAGGAGTGCTCAGATTATGGACCTGTGCCATAGATCTGTCCCCTATCCTTGCGTGCAAGCCCTCATCTCTGCTACCTTACCTTGAGCTTACTTTTTCAAGTGCTTCTTATTAATTATTATTAATATTATTATTATAAACATTTATATAGCACCAGGCCTGTGCCTGGCACTGTACAGAACATAGAAATAGATGCGGTCCCTGCCTGTGGCTTACAATCTACAAGGAGGGTGGACAGGGAGAGGGGACAGTGGGAGAGACAGGGGAGAAGACAAACAAACATTCAGGCGGATGTAAAGTCTCAGGTGCGTATGCTGGGCTTGGTTACAATCAGGTTGGTTGCAGCAGTCTGCAGAGGAGGTCAGACAGTAAGTATATGGGAAACGACCAGCAGGCATTGGGAAAGGTGGGTCTTGAGGAGGGATTTGAAGGAACGGAGGAAGGGGGCAAGGCGGATGGGGGTAGACAGGGAGTTCCAGGCATGGGGGCGAAGGATCGAAGGCGGTTAGGTGAGCAGGAGAAACGAGGGAGAGTGAGGGAGGGGACAGAGGAAGAGCGGAGAGCACGTGCTTGAGCTAGGACCTGGATCCAGGTTCAGGAACCAGAAAAGGGCCAAATACAAAACTAGCCACATTTGGCCCCTGAGCCTGACATTTCCCACCCCTGGCCTAAACTTTAATACAGTAAAAGTGTGACCAAGTCAAAGTACGGGGCAGGATCCAGAGATTGCTTTTCAGCACTCCTGTGCCCAGTCTACTTTTACCGGTAGAAAACTTGCATAGCCTCCTGGGACCCATTCAGCCTGAGAGTTCTGTCGCTCCCTGTAAGGCTACAGAAGCAGCCTGCCCTAAAGCAACTCTAAACGCAGGCTGAGCTATCCCGACAATTACCCTAGGCCCTTGCAAACCACAATTCCCAACATGCACTCCGCAGACCAAGTCAACACGTGCATGCGTGCGCCACAAGAAGCGAACCTAGATGGAGGATATCCACAAAGAGGAGGAGTCCGAGAGTACAACCAGCCTGCGCGGTCCCAGCGCGCTAAGGGCACAGCGTTTCAATGTCACCCGGCCAGAGGCTAGGCGCACAACTACTGCACACATCCCTGCAGTCTCCATCAGCCCCTACCCGTGCGGGAGCGGCGCTTGCTCTGCGCTCCTAGCCCTGTGCCAAGAGTAAAGAACAGAAAGGTGCTTGTCCATGACCCCAGCCAGCCCCGCACTCATTTAGCCAGCTGAGCCCACCGCCCCACTCTAGGCTCCCACGCTAGGCCGGCCTGCCCGTGGAGGGAACTCACAATCCTGCATGCCAAGCGCATGGCGGGGTGCAGGCAAAGGCTTCTGCTTGCTGATCTCCCGGTGCGCGCGGCTCTCCAGATTGAAGTTCTGGAATGGGCGAGCCAGCCTGGCCCCCATCATCCCAGCACGCGGGTTCCACCCCTGAGAGCGCTCCGGGCAACGTTCTATGCCGCCAGGTCAAGCATGCGCACAAAGACAGGCAGGTCTCTAGCAGAAAAGCCCAAGGGCTCCTAGTAGCGGCTGGGAGGCCCCAGAGCACCCTGCCTCGTGTGCTCGGCTAGGGCGCTGCTGTAAGTGTATCAGCCGCTCTGTTCCCAGTTTCTTCCAAACGCGGGGAGGAAGCATGGGTCCAGAAAAAAGCTACAAACACCTGTAAAGAAACAGGCGGCGGAAGCTTAAGAAGGAGGAATAAGGAAGTGGTTCCTTCTCCCCCTCCCTGCCTTACACCCCCTTCTCTTTCCAGACTTTGTATCAGACTTTGACCTTTTCTCCCTCTCCACTTTCCCCCACTCTCCTCCCCTCTTATTGTCAGCAGTGTCCCTGCCCCGCGAGGTCTACAGTCGCAAAGTTGAGACGCCCAGGCAGATGTGCTTAGTTTAGTTACAGGGGAAAGGGGAACTCTGAATGATGGGGGGGTGACCTAGGAAACGCCTGATAGCAAAGATAGATTTTTAGGAGGGATATGAAGGGTTGGAGGGAACAAAGCAAATGCGTTCCGGGAGGGACTTTCAGGCATGGGGGCCAGCATGGGAGAAGGGGTGAGGACATTTGTGGGAGACTCGGGCTTGTGAGAGTGGTGGAAGTGGAGACGCTCAGCTCATGAATGGAGATCTATAGGACACAGATGCAAAAAGATAAAAAGGGACAAGGCCACGAAGAGCCTTGAAAGTACCGTACCTTTTTCACAAGATTGTTGTATGCTTGTATAATGAATGACAGCAGTAAAAGACACACTTCTCCTTTAAACACAATGGAAAATCCTTTCAATGTCTTCAAAGTTTTGAAAAAGCAATAAACTTATTTCCAGAAACACTACTGGAAAAAAATCACTGATTTACATAGTGGAGTGGTTTTAAAAATTGCATTTGAATTTTTATAGATGACACTAATCTCAGCTGTAAACTATAATTTTGTCACAGAGGTCGCAGAAATCATGAATTTCCATCAATTCACCTGCATTCTGTGGATTTTGTGAATTTTCACATTACAAAAATAAAATGTGGCAGTAGAAGTATATCATTGCCTGCTAACTACAAATTATGAAAGATCGTTCTCTTATAAAGATGTATTGTGAGATGACAGACATGGAGTCCAGGATGACAACCCTGAGGTGCACGATATGTTCTTTAAGAACTGTGAAAAACTTGTCTGCAACCGCCATTTGGTACTCCAAAGTAACACTTAAATTTGTCGTTAGTATTGATTTTAATTGTATATGATATGCATTAGAATTGATCATGTTAAAAATCAGGTACAAGCTCTTGCGCATGTTGAAGGAGGGAAAATTACACCATTCCATGACCTTTGCAGGACTTTTTGGTTGTGTTCCCCACCATTCTATTGTGAAATTATTAAAAAAAATTCAGGACAGAATCGCAGCACTTACCCCTAAGTTCCCAATCATCCCTCCCTAAACTCTTTAGAGAGGGAAAGAGGATTTTCAGGATATCCCAAAAATTAACAAATCTGGACTGTTATAGTTTTAAGGATCAGCATGATTTTTCTGCATTTGATAAAAAGATAGCTGCTGTCAAGCAAAGACCCTTTTCACACAGACACTCGAACACTGATAAAATGGGTGTTACATTTTATTATACATGTTGCAGGGCTGCAGGTGTGCTCTATGGGTGCCCTGCAACATGTATAATAAAATGTAACACCTATTTTACCAGTGTTAGAGTGTCTGTGTGAAAAGGGCCAGTATCATTTCCATGAACTCCACTGGCAGTGACATGTGCTTCACACCATACACGGGGCTTAATCTGTGCTAGGGCCTCAGCCCCAGCACCTCTCCCAGACCTTTGCTTTGCCAGATACCAACCACATCTGGATGTAGAACTGCCAGCTTCAGCCCCAGCCTCTTCCCTGACAGTGTTTGAACTGGGACCACTGGGGCTGAGCAGGAAGGGTGCTGCTATTGACACCCATCAACTGTTCGGCTGGGAGAGTGTTTTGCCACCAAACAGCTGATCAGAGGTGGCACCGGTTCTAACTTGCCTGAAAGTTAATCTGGCCCTGAGCAAAGTGTGGCAAAGAATGGATGGGAACAGCTGGTGGAGTAGTAGGGCCTGGAAAAGCAGCTCCATTAGCCTCTGTGGATGGCTTGGCCACCCCCGCTCCTCCATGCTTCTGTAGCCAAGAAGTAGATTTTTTGAGGCAGGCTCAAGACCCAGCTGTCCTTTCATTCAGTCTCCTCCTCTGTAGCCCATGCACTTGCAGCATCTCAAATTTGTGAATGTTTCCACATCTCTCCCTGTTACGTGTTCTCCTCTCCCTTGTTTCCTCCCCCTTCCTCTCTCCTAGACTGTATGCCCCTCAGGGTAGAGGCCTTTCCATAATTAATGATTGTACAGTGCCAGGTACATTGATGTCACTATATAAATACTTAACTATATGTATTGGTACACTCCTCAATTAGCTTCCCAATTTAGGCAGGTATGAGATCACAAGGTCAGAAACTCAAGACATAGTTCCAGATTTCAAGGAACTATGCTGATGTGGCCAGTTTAGGAGATGGCTTCCAGGTGTTTAGAATAGAAACAAGCTACATTTAAGTAACTAGCAAAAGACTCTGTTGTCTGCTACTGTGACACTCACTAAAAATTACCATGGCAATATCATAGCCTGACACATGAGTAGTCCCACTTAACAGGGCTCCTTGCAGGGGCATACTTATATTTGTACGTGGGGCAGCTGCACCAGGGCCCAGGAGCCTGTGACACCACATACATCACCTGCATGTATATGATGCCTACACTAGGCACCTATGTCAGGAGAGCCCATTCCACCTTCCCCAGGGCCCTTTCCAACCTAGTTACACCCTGACTCCTTGGGTGAGCAATGTTACTGTACACAAGAGTTTGCAGGACTTCCCCTCCCACTCCACCAGACTGATTATTTTAGAGATGTTGCTCACCTACAACACTCGTTAAGGTCAATGGACGCCGTAGGTATTCAAGCTGAAGTTAAAATGGGTTTATGTATTCGACCATCAAGCAGCCTCTTGGGGTAAAGTTGGAAGATATCCTCAAGGTGGCAGACTATCCTAGAATTTCCAGCATTTAAAGTTTAAACAATGAGTATGCCTAAACAGTTTTGGATGGAGACAAAGTAGTTCAGGAGAGATCTTTTATTGGACCAACTGCTGTTGGTGAGAGTATGCAAGCTTTCTGGACACACAGGACTCTTCATCAGTTGATAGGCAAGTCAGATCTAAAATTGAGCAACTGCAAGTCAGGTATATATACATAAACACACATTGGGAAAGGTGCCGGTTTTTTAACAAAACAAGCTAAAAGGTGATGTAGACTGCAACTATTAGAGAAGAGTAGGGTTAGCAGCATTTAAAAGCAAGGTGGATGTCTGAAAATCATACCCTCACCTGCAGAAGCTGGTTCAATAAAATATATAATCTGAACTACATTGTCTTCATCTATTACTTCTGGAACCAATACAGTAACCACAGTGGACGTTTTTACACATACCTTGATTTTCTGGGACTTCAAAGTCCGGGTTTGGTGAACTTGTGCGTGGGGAGTTTAGATGAACTCTCCCCCTCCCAGAAGTCAGCTGGGCACCATTGTAAATAGCAGCACCCTGCAACTTCCGGGAGGCGGTGTGAGCATCTAAACTCCCCAATGCACAACTTCGCTGAACCCGGATTTTGAAATCCTGGAAAATTAAGGTGCGTGTAAAAACATCAATTCTCTCTCTTACATGCAGTAGTTTTCGACACCTTAAAACTGGCTATGGTACAAAATAAGAATCACTGTTTCAAGGAATAAGCTATTTTTGATTAACAAATAATGTTCACTACTTCAGTGCAAGTCACAAATATTATAAGCATAAAAAGCTCTGTAATGGAATCTGCATCTAAAATAATTCAGGTCAGTATAAATCTTGACATGACAGATGCATCTTACACTGCAAGATAAATACACTGTATTGCAGACCAGTAAACACTGGGAGTTCCCATGGTGTTCTCATAAGTCTTTGCAGGAACGAACCTCTGCTGAAATCCCAGTGTGATGAATAGCCCAGAAAGCAAAATGAAGAGGATTGTTCAGTACATAAGTCAAGTGTAACCTTGACTTTCCTTCTGACATTAGGTGTTTTCAGATGAGATACCCACCCAGGAGCCATGGATCCAACCACCTGCTTGAAGGCGGAGCAGCTAAATGCATGCTCCCATGAGCCACGAAGCACCCACACATGGAGCTATGCTGGGAAATCCAGAGTGCTCTGTGCGGGGCCAGCCAAATGTACAGTGGCTGCTTCTGTGACCACAGTAGCCACACTGGCAGCCGCCCGTCCATTTCAATCGCTTCCCACACACCACCTTTATGGGTGCTCTGAGGCAGAGCCACGCAGAGGCCCTGGACCCTTCCATCACCTTGCTTGATTCAAAACACCAATTTTAAGCTCTGCACAAAAAAAGTGAAGACATCCTATCTGCCAGGCAACCCTGCTGAAGAACAGAGCCAGCCTAGAGTGATCTTTTTTACTAATATCATTACTGTATTTTTGTTTTTGTTGTTATTGTTTAATTCAGCAGGGACTATGAGATGGGAATATGTTATTTTAAAAATCCAACTGTGTGGTTTTTGTTTTTGAATTCTTTTAACTTGGTTAGTGGTATCAAGGAGTCGTTGCTGATACTCTCCCACCTTGGTGCTAGTACAACTGAGTAGTATATCTTTATTGACAACAAACATACCTAAAATGTAACTTGAACAATTAAACAAATAAACAAATACAAACTGAACATTATTTGGATTTACATACAGAACTAAACTTCAACCTAATTAGAAACAATAAGTAATATAGTATACAAGTTCTCAAAACATAAATGTTATGATTCTACCCTGCAAGTAACTATGGACTTGGAATCCAAAAAGGCATGTCTTAAGGCAAAAGCTAGCCTCAGGAATTTTGCTACTGCATTTGTAACCATATTATCGGTGTCACTCAAAGCTATCCTCAAAAGAGCAATAGAATTTCTGCCTGGGAATTTGTCAATCAAAAAATGAAGATGGTTAATTCTAAGAGTCATAAAGGTGACAGTCAAATAATATGTGATGGGTGGATTCTGTGATCTGTTGCTCAAAAGGGCAGTCGGTCGCTGTAAGGAATACCTCAATTCAATTCAATTCAGTTTTATTGCGTGACCATAGGTCTTTGCAAACAATTACAAAACAGAAAATAAACAACACATAGATACAAAGCTAAAACCACATGACAAGAATAAATAAAAACGGTTAATCAACTCATTTGCCCCCCTCCTCCCCGGTAAAAACCGCATCACCAGAAATCAAAGGCAAACAATTAAGGAAACGATTGCGGTAGACAAAAGCTTGGACCAAAAAATCGGAGACAGCCCTCAGCCGAGGTGTAACCGTATCAGATAGAAAAATACAAAGCAACTCCGGGAGGGTCCGACCTGGGCAGCATTTGATATAGTCGGCCAAAAGCTGGTTGCGCGGGACATCATATAGATGGCATACAAATAAAACATGGGTAACTGACTCTACCTCCTCAAAGTCAAAGGGGCATAATCTGGAACTGTACAAGGAACCAGCATAGCACCCTTCCATTACACTGGTAGGAAGCATGTTAAGGGGGGGCCCAAAGAGGAGAGCTAAGTGCCTCCTTGAGAATGGGGCGGACAAGTAAGCTGCCCGCCTACCGGCCTGCAGCATAATGTACTTATAGTGGTCCAGGAGAGCAAACAAGCCCACCCCAGCCCAGTCCTCCTGACGTGCAATGTCCGAGATCCTACTGTCGACCTCTCTTGGCTAAGCTGAATGGTTTTAAGACGGTCAACTGACAGCCCCAGGCTTTCAGACTGTCAGTTGGTTGGCCAATTGCTTTGCTTTGTCCATGTGGAGACAAAAGGGTCCTGTGGTATAAACGCCAGAGTCCGACCTAGCCATCATGATAAAGGCGCAACCATAAATGGGCCGCCTGTTTCCAGTTGACCCAACTCCAAGTGATCTGTCCAAATTCAAATCTTACAGCAGCCGACGGAGTCCCATTTGGGACCTGAAAAATCGTTTTGATGGCTTTAAGCTGCACTAAATTCAAAGCCAGGAGAGCTGCCACAGCCCACAGGGCCCCTCCATACAGGAGTTGGGTGCGGACTTTGGCGTCCACTACATCAAGTGCTACCCCCAGACTACCATGACTTTTATGTTTAAAAAGTCGGGCGATGGCAGCCATCGGGCCCTTAGCTCTTGTAAGAGCCATCTCTCGATGAGAGGACCAACTGAGGGAAGAGTGGAACAAGATCCCAAGATATTCCCAAGATATTCTCTTCACAACCTCGCTCCCCCCTACCTCTCTGCACTTATCACCCTCCATACTCCAGCCTGTGCACTTCGCTCCTCCTCTGTCCCTTCTCTCACCTTTCCATGCCTTCCCTGCTCCCCTAAGCGCCTTCGTCCTCTCTCACTTGCTGCCCCCCATGCCTGGAACTCCCTCCCTGTCCACATCCGCCTTGCCCCCTCCCTTCATACCTTCAAATCTCTCCTTAAAACTCACCTCTTTCGCTCTGCTCTGTCTGACTCTTTATCCTGCTGA